>JAQBSW010001168.1:0-146615 GCA_029291075.1 Eudiplozoon nipponicum | reverse complement strand
TTTCTTACGCAAATGATCGATTATTTTTTATTGTTTCTCAATTAATTTAAATGAAAAGTATTAGAAAATGGCTAAATGATATACATATATATTATTAATAATGGAATGCCCAATAATGTTACTACATTCAGAAGACTGATATTCCGATTTGTTTAAATTTTTTATTTTTAAAACTTATCTCTAACTTTAAAGTATTGTTTTTTGCAAAAGGCCGGTTACATCAAAGCCATTTGATTATTTTTCCGTAATCTAAAATGGAAGCAACTAGCAGATAGAATGACGTAATTTTATTTAATTGGAAAATATTTAACTTCATAGAAACGACCGGCAAAGCTAGTTTTGATTGGAACTGAAATAATTTAATTTAATTTCTATCAGTAAATTCTGCAATTCGTTCAAATCATTATGCAGATTCTCATCTGGAGCAGTTATTTAAGTTTATCTTAAATGATAATTCCTTCTGGAGTTTACATTTTCAATTAAAAATATTCTGGAATATGCTAACGTCTGCATTCTGTACCAATAAGTTATGCTTCTTTGACAAAAATCATGACGATTATTTGAACCCTATGCCTTAGGCGGACCATCTACATCTGCCAATTCCTAGTGATATAATTTGCTTTGTCATTTTTATTCCAGGACTTGACAATTAATTATATTGTTTTATAAAAAGTCTGCATTATGTTCCAATTAAACAACCTTGGATCCGTAACTGTTGTGTAAATAATGTCTAATTCTTACCAGAACAGCTACAGTAATTGTCGATTAAGCATATTAAGGTACATTTTAAGAACTCAAATGCAATCAGACCGCATAATTTATCAAAAGGATGTGAGCGTATTGCATTTTATATTATCACTTTACTGGATAAATATAAATTACCTTCTCAGTGATAGATTTTCGAATAAGACGATTTTTATGTCATTTCCTAAAATTTCTTAGGCATCAATCATGAATTCGGCAAAATAATTCGTAAGGCTTTGATTTTATTTAATAAAATTCAATTTTCCTACATGGAAATATAAAGAAATACATCTCATGCGTAATGGACAAAATTAAATTTTTAAGCACAGTTTTTACTTATCTAGATCTATTTTTACGTTACGTGTAAAAGTATAATTTTTGAAAATATGATTTACGCTAAATAATTCTAGTTGTTTGAAATTCTTTAAAAAAATATGCAGAAGCGCTATTTACTTTGTGCACCTTCTTGGATACATGAATAACTTTTCATCAATTTGAAGGCGAGCTAATGAAAAAAATATGCACAAATATGTTTTACTCCAGGTTTTTTTTAAAATATCAGAATATAAACGCAGAAGGGCCTCACTGATACTTTGTGGAAATAAAATTAATAACACCAACCAATATATTCCGTTCTAGAAGACATTTATAAATCTATATGCTATGTCCAGCACAAATTACTTTATATTTTATGTTAGGCCAGAAAAGTTTTGCAAAAATCTGCAGATTCGTGCAAATCTAGTTTAGACACACGAATATTTCACATACAGTTATTAATAAGAACATGAAAAATAATAGAGCGGATTCACATTTACAGTTAACTTTCCCCGGTCTATGTGATGTGTCATTGTATTTCTCATGAACTAACATGATCTCGTAGTTATTTCTTATATTTGTGCGTACTATGGTGTTTAATTACAAATTAATTACTTTAGAAAATTCAAATTTTTATCAAACAGCACTTGATTTCACTTTATGAGGCTTTATCAAGTTTATAACTGCTAACACATATCTAGACATACTAACGAAATCTTTAACTAGAAATTCCGGTATTTTTTGCTTGTAAATAATTGTTAACATAATTTGATGGGTGATTTTAATACGGGTTGGAATATAAATTATATAACTACTTAATTTGATAATATATTATGCGCAAATACAGGACACAATAATGCAAATATTACTGATACAGCCACTGGTTGAATAATTAAATAATTTCCAATATGCAGATAAATGAGTAGAAAACAAATTGCAAGTGCAGCTGAAATTTCAACACTTGCTCACAAATGACGTGCGTTTGAGCGTGAACAGGATAGTTTGCACAAGTTGTAATTGAGAGTCGCATAAAATTGTCAGGCGTACTTATTAAGGCGTAGCCGACATCCAGAATAATGCCATTTTTGACACAATCTCAGTCATTTGTCTTAGGAGCAATGTGTGTGCATGTGATAAGTAGGCTTTAACAAAATTAAACCGCTTTGTAGTGCCGAAATTTGTTAGTCGTTATAAAATTTACTTTTCCTAATCCTATAAGTCAAATTATTTAACTGAATATATTTAGGTGATTTTTCTAAGATGATTTACTTTTCAGGCTATAGGCAATTTCTGAAATTCGTGTGAAAAGATAATCAAGCAAACTCTTGCAGACTAAAGGAATTATCAAAAGGCGAAATGGATTGATAAAGTGTCTTTAACTCTCTGTATATAATTTATTTAAATTATTGTATATAAAAAAGATTTAATATACCACTGTATGATTAATTGCGAATCATTGTTATTTTTACAAAAAAGCCCACTTAACCTATTGAGCATAAAAATTTAATTAAGCATGATATATATATATATATATATATATATATATATATATATATATATAACTAAGCAGTATGGCGAAGTCAAATCATCCAGAAAACTGTTTTCGTCCTTATGGAAAAACTCATGAAGTTCTGTTCCAAATTTTGCCGCGAACTGAATGAGAACTGAGGCACGTTTTGATTCGGAGAATGTTATTTTATCCACTGCGCCATCTGACCACAAACTCAACACTGTTCTTAATTATATATTAACTTTTATCTTTTAATGGCCTTCCCGTCAAAAGAATCTTATGTGGCGAACCTGTTTACCTAAATTTCTAAATTCAATCTTCCATTTTAGAACAGATACCACGATACTTGTAAAAGTAAATTGTTGTTGGATTTTGTGATCCGTTGCCAGTCGATTAGAATACCATGTTGATGACACTTTCGAATATTTAGGACAAGTGTTTGTTGTTTTATATAAAGGACTTCATAAATATACAATAATTTTTCTGATTTTGCTTTATCTAGAATGTAGAAGTTGGTCAAATTGAATGGGTGCCCCGTTTCCAATATATGATCGGAAATAGCTGATTTTCCTGACAGTGCGAAGACTTTTTTAATCAATTTTTGCAGTTAATGATGCGGATTCTGTCAATTAATCACTTCTTTGTACATCCAATATATGTTCTACCGCACAAACATGAGAACTTGTAGACTAAGAATGGTTTGAATAGAATTATTACAAGTTTCAATATTTTTAAAGTATTTTCGGCTATCCAATTCCAAATGTAAATTTGTCGTAACCAATCACCTCTTAGATATGTCTGTCTTTGTTTTGCGCAATTTAGACTACTTCTGTTGCGTAACGTCATGTGGTGTGCCATCGCATGATTGTGAGTGTGTCCGAAATTGATAGTTTAGTCGTATTTTTCGCAACACAAGTTATTTGTGAAGACCTGTTTGAAATGTTTATGTTCCAGTCAAATTTAATAACTTTTTGTATTACTTTCTTCACGTTTAAGCAGATTTTAAGCGTAATAAATGCAAAATATTCAAAAGCGGGAAGCATTTTTTCTTATGTTGCCTTGTGCAGAACTGAAAACTTGTTGCAACTAACAGCATGATCTGCGATTAATACATGGTTATAAATTACTTATTTTTGTGCAGGAGCTGCACCTCTATTGAAAATTTTTACATTACTAAAGTATTTAATAATTTAATAATAAAATAACGTTACGTAATAAAAATAGTCTAAAAAGCGCAAAACGAAGACTGACATAGCTAAGACGGGACTAGTCACGACCAATGTAAATTTGGGATTGAATAATCGAAAATATTAACGAATCCAGAATAATGGCTGTAGATACTGGTAGAAATATGATTTATTAATAAATGCTATTCAATGAATTACGGTACTTTTTTCTCATATATATATATATATATATATATATAATATATATATATATATATATATATATATCACCTCACTATGACTCAGAGATTGTGAAAGATAGCCAGTTGGAAATTGTAGTCGAATACGATGTCTATTCCGATCCATTGGATGAAAAGGCTATCTAATATACGTTATTTTTTATTATACGAGAAACAGGGCATTCAATTTGCGGCTGCATTAATGTAGAGAAGGAAAGCGTAGCACTTAATGAAATGCTCTTGCGTTGAAATAATTTTTTAGGTAATTATTGCCGCTACTGATTAGTGCTTTATTAAGGCAACTCAGATGTGGTAGATAAGTTTAAATAAACTTAATGTTCCACACTCGCTAGGTTTCAAGCTCATAAAAATAACTCTTATTCTTGATTCAATTTTCAATTATTTGTCGATTAAAAGCCATTTGGTTCATTCCAAATAAATTAGAATAAAGATTATTATTAATAATAATGTTTTTATTAATTTTATTATTATTGTTATTAATATTATTATTATCATTGTTAATAATAATATTATTATTATTATCACTATTATTATTATTTTAGGACAGAACATTTTAAAGGTTGATTTTCCTCTGTGTTGATTGATAATATTGGGAATAACATATAGATTAAAACCAATGTTTAAATGACAATTGATTACGCATAAAACATTCTTGTGTGATATGACCTTCATTACATGCATTTATTATTTTTCCGAATATTTTTTATCGTTTAAATTAACTCACTTGCAATTTTTTATTACTGTAGATGCAACTACTGAATACTATCAAATAAGTGGATTCGACCTATTACTGGTGCTAAGCACTCGATGAAATTCTGGAAGTGGACGTGAATTTTTTGCCGCTTTCAGAGATTTGATTGGTGTTAGAACAAAACCATGGGGCTTCACTGTTGGTGCATTTAAACTGAAGGTAGGTAGTTTGTGCTAAATTAAAGATGAAACAGCATTAGAAGAATAATAGTGTTATAATTTGACATTATAAATGAAAATAATTAATGCTAAATTTAATGGAATAATCCTCAAACTATGTCCACGATTATAGATAATATTTTCATATAAATTCGGAATATTAACACATTACTGTCACTGAATTAAAAGTACTACCAAAATTATAAATGTTTTAACGATATTATCTATGGAAAATTTAAAAATACTATTTAAGTAGAGAATGTAACGTCCAATATCTAAAATAAATCGTGATTATTTCATTTTCATGTTGAATATTATTTTTCGGTAGAGAACTATCTATTGTTCCTTTTTAAAAAAAATTATGCTAATGCCAATTATTCGCAGTCATTATTTAAATAATAAATAATTCTTGATTAAATGAAGATTTAAATTTCAGTCTTACATTTTTGTCTGAACTACCAAACATCCTGGGGATTTTGACCAAATTCTGATCATTTTAGCTAGTTTCGCGGGCGGTGACACCAATTATTTCAATCAAGGTTCCGGTGTTGATATAAGCACTTGACCCATTAATTACTTACATATTTCAATATGAACATAGAACTGTATAGTTTAGATAAGGCAATTCATCCAGTAGATTGGTTTCGTCCTTATTAGGAACTCATCATGTACTGGCCAGAATTTGCAACGGACTGGGCTCGAACTTTTACACGTCTGCTTCGGAATCTGGTGCTCTAACCACTGAGCCACCCTGCCGTTCACTACACTACACAAAATTTTCAGTTATATACTAACTAATTTATTTTGATTAGACTAGTTAAAGTTTATAAATGTTCATTTCAATACAACTTCCCCATGTTGTGTGGTGTCTGTTCAGTAATGACAGATTGGGGATGGTTAGTTGTATCTTTGGGTCTAAATGGATGCCATATGAGCTCCACCTTAAGGAAAAATAGCTTTAAAAAGTTATATTTTTTAGTGTTTAACTGAAAATGTTGTGTAGTGTAGTGTGCGGCAGGGTGGCTCAGTGATTAGAGCGCCAAGTTCCGAAGCAGACATGCAAAGGTTCGAGACCTGTTCACGGAAAATTCTGGCCAGTACATGATGAGTTCCCAATAAGTTTGAAACCGGTCTACTACACTATACATTTCTTAGTTTATACTGAGATATGTAAGTAATTAATGGGTAGGGTGCTTATATCAAGACCGCAACCTTGATTATAATAATAACTAATTATATTTCGAATAACCTGATAAATACGCATGGATATTTTATATTCTCAATTACCATATGGCAATGAATAGTTGAAAAGACAAAAGGAAATTGGTTTAGTGTTTATCTCAATCTTACAAATGAATAATTATTTTGATATTATGGTGCATGTATGCTTTGGAAAAGCTGCAAACTTTTCGAGCTTGTCACTACACAAATATTGTCCTTTTGATGTTTCTCGTAGAGCACTATTAATGTCTGTTAACTGGGTGACATGGCCGTAAATTTAAATCGTATTTGCCTTGTGTATAGTAAACCATTTAATACCCTGAAATGTTATGGCCGTTTTTCTCTCAGGATAACCACAAAACTTCAAAAAGCTTCTGTGCTTGCATATTTGATTTAAACAATTTAAGGAATATTTAAGAAATAAAAGTTACATTTAACAAGGTTTAGGCAAATTTAACTTAAATAGTTGTTATAAAAATCGAGAATCCGTGGAGAAACTTGTCAGCCGTATACAGATACTATTGATTAATTTACTCATGTTTGTATTCTGAATAGTAATATTTAAAGAATTTGGGGCTAAATATAGTTATTCGATTGTGATAAACAGTCAGTTCTACTGTACATGTTCATGCATATATATATATATATATATATATATATATATATATATATATATATATATATATATATACCGAGTTTTTAAAGCATATCAACACTATGGCAATTGCGTCAGTACGTGTGTCAGTATGTCTTGTTTACCTGTCAATATTTTTTGTAGCAAAATTTATTCGTCGACTGTATTCGGGTTTACAATCTCTATTTTGCAAAATTCATCCATTTGAATTTACTACAATTATGCTCGCATATGCAAGCTTATTGTATTTTATCACAAATCCAGTAATTTTCCACTTAATGTTTAGCCAGTGTCTTAAGTTTAAGTAAAGGTGTATTAACTTTTAATTGTATTTCTAAATATGGAAGAACGTGTGTACGAATGTCCAAGAACTGTTTTGCAATGACTGATGATGCAAATATTTTTGTTGACAATTCACACAGAACAACAGGTACATTTTTACGCACGTTACTAAATCTAATCAAAACTCAAGATGTAGATTTGTTTCGTACAATTGTTATGTTTTTGATGGTTATTCCGCCGTATAAAATTATTACATCTGAAGCAGTGGACGTGTATATAAACGTGGTCGATCTTAAAAAAACAAGGTCGTTACTGTCAACAATTGCACCGCTAATTGTGGCAAAGCTTATCGGTGAAAATATTCATTTTCTAAAACGTATAAAATTGGCGACCTATTGCTAATAAAGCTGAAAGATGTATTTTAAAATTCTCTGTTTCGACTGTGGAAGTTATTGTGACCAGGATGATATGTTGAGTTTGGGATACGGCAGTCCTTCGGCACGGTTGAACGAATTTTTTCGCTAAAAATATTTTTAAAAACATCTTGCATAAAATCCATTACATTAAACCTATTGTAATTTGTCTATTTTATAACAAATGGATCATAATTTGCCACAACGCATGTAGTGTTAAAACGGTAGGGTTTCCCGTAGGTTGCTATAGCGAATCATTAAACTATTGACACATATTAATGTGGGATCATTAAACCTCAGTTAATGCCTTATTGTACACATCTATGTAGTGCAATGTCTTTAATTTACAATACGCTTTCTGGAATTGTAAATTATTTGAAAGCACATATGTGGTCTCTATCAAATATAATGTTCTATTCCTATTCCATTCTCACATGCAACGTTCATGCTCAAATATTTACAACTTACTGGTAACTCATCAGTAGCACATGAAACAATGTCTCTGTAACCATAATAAAATACAAAGTCAGTTTTTTTCCATATTGTCCACATATTTCCTCCTGCAAGCTCAGGGGTCTACACCAATTTCAGCAAAAATATATCGAAAAATGTTTTCCAAACTTGCGGGTTACTCATTCGTAGGGAATGGAAAAACGTATGCGAAAATGTAAACATAAGCAACAACTATGCTCAAATATTTGCCACATTATTTGCGTGGCAACATCAGGAGTCTGAGTCAAATTCAACAAAAATAGATTGAGAACATAATTTCATAATTACTAGTTATTCATCTGTAAAGCAAGACTTTGTGACTTAAATTCACTAATACTTTTTTCCCGTCTATGTTCCCAATATTTACCGTATTCTAATTGCATCGTTCCGTTTGTTGCGAATCCATGACGCAAAATTATTGATAAATTTCATCGCCAATATTCTACACGTCCTCCACATTTTCGCCTTAGAGCACAAAAATATTTTGACTTGTGCTTCAGGCATACAGGTTACTCATTGTTGGAGAATGACACTATGATTCAAATAAAGTAATAATATTGGGAGCCCATATCAATTTACGCAAGAACATACTGAGAAGTTCTTGGTGATACCCGCGCAATCAATTATTTATAAATTTAATTGCCCATATATGTATATATGGCGAAAGCTGCAAACTGCTAATGTTCGTGACTGCTTAGAAATTGTGCAGCCGACATTTCCAGTCAAGTTCAATGGATGCCAGACTGATAGAGGTGAGAGATATTTAATGCGGTTTTATCCTCGATAGTCAATTTGCCATCGTACTCTGATGATGATCATGTAAGGTCAAAACGCTTCAGTGCGTTGCGGCTGACGGTAGTTTTGTTATGTTATTCGATGATTGGTTAAATAAAATAGGATTTGTGTTTACTTCAAGCTCGCAAACTTTATTTAAAGAATTGTTACCACCACCCGCGCAATCAATTATTGTGAAATTGTACTGCCTATACTGAGAAATTGTTTACATACTTAATAGTTACTTAATCTTGGAATATGACTCCATGTATCGATTACACTTAAAATATGTATTACTCATATTTCACATATTAATAGGCATTTTCAGTTACGCAGCACTTGCAATACAAGCCAATTTCAGCATGAACAGGTTACCCTAAACTAAAATAAATTACGATATGCATTGAACACATTTATAACATTTGTATAATATATATTTTATATTTACCACAGCTTCCGTCCAGCAGTATCAGAAACCTAAACCAATTTGTGGAAGAAGGTGTTGCGAAAATTCTTGCACGCTTAATAACACTAGTCTCTAAATCATGATACCATGCTCCAATGGATAGGTGAAATGCAATGCCAAAGTTCTTCACATTTACAAAATTTACAGATTTCCATCACCACACGCCTTTGCTAATTTAATCAAAAACATTTTTTAAAAATCTGCTTCTGACAGATTACTACAAGATGCAATAATACAAACACATTAATAACGTGTAAAATGAACGGCACTGATTTTGTTTACCAAATGTTTAAAGAATTCCTGATTGACGGGAGCCTTAATTGGAATTAAGCACGAAGCCAATGAGTTTTGTGTATTATGGTGTTAAAAAACCTATCTGATAGAGCCCAAAAGAATACTCAAATGAACATTTTTCGTCCTCTAGGATTAATGCGTAATGGATAATAAATTGTGCGGACAGGCGCTATGCCTCTATTATTGTTATCTTGCAAAATAGAAGTTTTCCAAATTTCCGACACATTTAGCTCGTAGGTATTCAGTCAAGGGGTCCAATACCTAATAGATAAATATCGGAATGTATTGTCACTATGCCTTACTTACTAACAATTTGCTAATTTCATATAATCCACGTAATTAAATTCTCCAACCTCAGGATCATTTACTTACACCGAATTCAACATGAGCTCATTGGGTGTTTGCAGCTTTTTTAGTATTTCCAGCTACGTTGGATGCGGAGCTAATGAAAAAATTCGGCATAAAAACTTTAATTTGTGCATTTTGTGGTAATTAGCTTGTCATTAATGAGGAAAAAAATGCGCCTCAAACATTTTATTATATGTATTGTTCAAATTTCCGGAAATTCCTAAATTTTTTGACCTGCCTTACCAGAAGCACAAGCTGAATTCAGCATTAACATTTTTACATACAGTCTACTTATCAGTTCTAAACGACAAAAGGTCTCAAACAATCTAGTAATGTGCAATGACAATGTTGACTAAATTTAACCTATTTTGACCCAACTGGATCCAGAAGCAATATAAAATATATTAGTAATGCGAAATGTTAAAAGTGGCTTTTTAAAAAAATTGGTCGGTTCTACTTTGCTATAATACGAATGAAATTCAAATCCCATGTACCAAACATTATTTGACCAATTATATAATAATTTACGTGTTTAACTCACATGGCGCTGATCCGTTCACGGTCTCATCAATTGTTGTAGTAATTTTTCTTAATTTATTAAAGGTATAAGTAATCGTGCTGCGTATTTTCTCGGGGCACAGCATCATAGGTGCAGCAAGATTAGCCTTAATTGCACAAAGACCAGGACCTAAATTTTGTAAACATGAAATATTTGTGCGTTTTGTGTTTGCATAACTTGAAGTAGTATAGCGGTGCTTTTGAAAATGTGTTCGGAGTAGAGAACACTAAACGTCAGGTTGATTGAAAAGAGCCTCAAAATAATTATGGAATAGTCTACAATTATACAGTGGTTGTGAGGTGTAATTCCACATCCATGTTGAGAGTTAACAATTAGAACTAAAATGATGTTTCGATGAGGTAATATCAGTTTATTACTTATATATGCTAACGTTATTAAAGATATATTAAAAGAAATTAATTAAACGTAGAAAATCTAGTTTTCGTTATGTAATGATACTTGCTATATTTTGCTTTAAACCTCTTAGTAAATAGTAATCATCGTATTATTTTTGATAAATATATTTTGGCAGCATAATTTGAGGATTTATCACTTAATTGATATTCAACTCGGATAAATTGTATTGATATATTTTTCACCAATAAAAATATAATTTGTAGCATGCATGTTGGCTTTCCAATCTTAAAAAACTATATATATATATATATATATATATATATATATATATATATATATATATATATATATATATATATATATATATATATACTACATGTCCACCCTTTACCTTACTATAGTATTCTTATAATAGAGTAAAGGTTATTGACAGACAGCTAATCCTCTTATACATATATTTATACATTTTTAAGGATGCTAGTGGTAATATTCGATCATGGCTGTTTCTGTTTTACCAGGTGGGCGTTGTGTTTAGGCAGGTGTTTGTATGGGGCAATACTCTTCGCACATAGAAGTGATGTTCGATACTCAGTCATTATTAAAGTGATAGCTTGAGAATAATATTTGTGTGTATTAATTACTGTGCCGATAAGAAGTGCGCTTTCCAGCATAGTTGACGTTGCGCAAACGAGGTGAAACGGATCAACTATACTGGGAAAAATAGCACTTGTATATGTAACAGTGAACAATACGCACAAATGGTTAATTCTCAAGCTATCAAAACAATAATGACAAGATATCAGACATCACTTTGCAATACTGCGAGAATGACCTTTACATGCAAACACGCATACACACAAACACAAACGCATTCACACTCACCAACTAGTCTAAACAAGAAACATCAGTAAAAACGAGTCACATTTGTTACCACTAGCATAATCAATTGAAAACCCAAAATGTATAAATATGTATGATTGTATAAGAGATGATTAGTATTCACGAAACAAATGGCCTTTATCCACTTTGTTATTTGTGTTTTCCTTATAAGAATATATATATATATATATATATATATATATATATATATATATATATATATATATATATGATTTTTCCATGTTCAAATTCACTTGTTATGTTTAGAAGGATATATATATATCCTTCTAAACAATAACAAGTCAATTTGAACATGGAAAAAAATCATCAACTCTACCATTACTAAGCATCGTTACGTCAATTGTGAGAAAGTGAAACCAATTGATTTTGAATTCAATTGGCCAGGGAAAAAATCTGAACATGAAAGTTACCATAAACACATTAGAGATGTTTTAGACTAAACAAATAAGTTTAAACATTAAATTGGAAAAAAATATTTATGGCACTTATTTAATTTTATAGATATGGTAGATAGGTGGGTTAAATTTTAGCCTACTTTATTAATAAGACGAACATTGGTTTCACTGGCGGTAGTAACATCTATTTAAATCCGAGGTTACGATTTTTATATAAAAATCAGTCCCATTATATACAATGATTTGTCAATGGTTAGAACAACGAATTCTAAAATAGGTATGACCAGTTTAAATTCCTGTCCGCGGTAAATACTAAATACAAAGCTTTAAAATTGAAATCAACAATTATATGAAACCAGCATCTCCATCATTGTCAATTTGAAAATCTAAAAATTTGCAAAATAATTCATAGCTTCCTCAGTTTATGTGGCACTGTCGGCTTATGTAATTACAAACGTTGCATGTTACGGCAACCTAAATTGGGCAGAAAAGCAGATATTGCAAATGTAATGCATAAATAAATGGACATGAAATGTGTAGGTTCACTGGCGTAAACTATACGTTGCACCGTGCAGAGCCAAATGGTTATTATTTCGATTCGAACCAGCAATTATCCAGACCACTATTGAGCAATTTGGAGATAATGACCAATTCATGGACCAAGTACGTGAATATCATCCAGTTAATTTCGTTATGGTATATCTTTTGTCATGTAGTAATTAATCGAAGCTGCGAAATCGGAACTTGGGATTTTCGATATCATAAAATTCTGTTATTGCATATTTGGCATGAAAATTGAAATAAAAAACAATTCTGTCTTTTAATAGAAAAAAAAGTGGAGGATAAAGATGCCCTAGGAACTCAAACGTGTAACTTCTTATTTTTTGTTTATACATTAAAACATAATCTACAAAGGACTCGATATAAATTTTGTTGAAAGCATAAAAAATACTAAAACATCTTGTTTTGAATATAAAGGCCAAAGTTAGGCACTGGGGTAAAGGATGAATGACATGCTTTCATAATAGCACAACATAAAGGAAGTAAATTCACAAACAAAAATAATAGTATCGGTTGCATTTTTATGTTTCTAATAATGAAATAATTTTGAGAATAATGATTCTTCGAAATTCTAACATGAGATTTCTGGCATACCCGATGAATGCAACTTTTAACTACACCGAAAACAATGTTTAATCCATTTTTTTCGTTTTACCAGATGATATATATATATATATATATATATATATATATATATATATATACAATCACAGCCCTTGGCTTCATACATATTTTATTATCTCGTTGCCAAGTTATGTACGCAACAGGTGTTAAATTTATTTTCAACTTCCATTTTTTTAGTGATAAAGTCAAATTAACTTGTTACACATCTACATTCTTCTGCTTGTCCTTATTATAAATGTTTATTGCGAAATATATTTCGGTTGAATATAAAATTGGTTTATTCAACGATAATTTATGCAAATAGACCGATCTGTTTTCTTTATTAATTAATACATATGCAGATTAATAAAATTCCGTAACGAGACGAAAGTAATTATATTATCAAAAAATGAAGCATTTTTGTCAAATTTTGCCAGGTGTTTTATAAATATTTATTTATATTTGCGATTATCGAATTCGAATCATTGATTTAAATGTCCATTATTGATTCCGATAGAGCATCGCGTATTGTTTGCTCTCACATAAAGTTATTTCTATCTTATTCAATCATTCATAATTAGCAGAATTCTGTCAACATTTCTTTGTTTAAGGTCACACGATTTAGTTAACCTGACGTGATATATTTCCATATGCATAGATAATGGCACATTATTTGGTAAATCTTCTGCTTACACGTAAGAGTTCAGGAAATTAATATTTTTGTATTTGTTGTTATTATCAGCTAATCTGAGCGTGAGATTTCAAATGCAATTTAATAGACAGACCAGCTTCATCCGCATTGCTCACATTTCAAGCAATTGCCAGAATCGCAGCGGCCATGGTAGTGTAGAGGTTCCTAACCTATTAATGTCTGAGAACCCCATAGATGTCAAGTAGTGTTTAGTTCTTAATTGTACAATTGAATCTGAAAAGCTAGTACTCTCGTTTGAATCTATTAAATTCATGCCTGATAAATCTTGAGCTAATTTGCTTGAGCCCTCAAACTTAAGATTAGCTTCCATGCTGATCGTACTTAATTATTAATTTGATAACTTAATGTTTGGCAAACGGAATGTGAACTTCATACATGGCAAAACAACCGATCAAATAACCTGGAAAGAAATAAGACGTGAAAAACAGAATTATTAAATTACTTGTTCCAGAACGTCCCCAATATGTACGATTCAAAAGACAAAATGGTAGTAGGTGTATATTGTGAAAGTCGAGTAATTATAAACGTAAATTGGAGAAACGGAATATATGCAGCTTGCTGAGGAAAGTCAGGCCAGTCACGTACAGGTAACCGAAACTGAAATTACACACAATTCAAAATTGTGTATACTGTCAAGTATTTAAACAAAGAATGTTCTGGAAAATCAACGACTAATTTCTTATTAAATAAAATTTGTTTTAATCAGCCAAGGTGGTTTAAATTTATCAATAAATGTCACGTTAATTTTGACGGAGGAAATATCTTCCTCTACAACAGGAAACTGCTTCATGAATGGCAAATTAGAATGAAACCGTTCTACTTGATGAATATCGTTTGCTCTCACTCGGGTTTTATTTTATGCTGACATGATATATAATTATAAAATTATTCGATTATAATCAAGTTCAATATATAATGTGTCATCTATTAAGGTATGATACATCAAAACGGTGTATCTTATAATGTTGTCAATTTCCTTGTATGCGGACATTTACACTATCATCATATATTATCATTCTTTCAAAATCTTGTACCGATCAAATTTTATTTGACGAAAAATGTAATTTTAACTGATTCAAATGTTTTATTCACATATATATTTTGGACATTTCCATTATTATAAAATTGCATAAATGAATATTATAGTCCCTACAGTCTTCAATATACTAAATTTGCAAATCTAAAAGATGCTTAACTGGATAACGATAAGGCACGCTTTAGTTAAGTAATATATATTATATCTTGGACCCAATATCAAGCACAGTTTCGACAGTATTGTAGACTATTGATCCTATCGAGATTATAATATCTCACGTGCTTTGAACATTGTACTACAACAAAACAACAGGTGGAACATATTTTTACATTTTTGCTTTGTTGAATGTCTATGCTGTACTAAAAAATAACGTTATTTATGTTAAGCAATATATTTACTTCGATCTGTTTAATGCCAACGCATTCTACGAACGAAACCATTACTATTTTACAATATAGTAATGGAAATATTAATCATTTTTCTTTCGTCTACGCATGGTTTCCAAGAACCTTATTTCTGTTTTATTACATGTGATATTTGCGCACAATCCTGAAGCTAATTGTCTAAATGTTGTCCATTTATAAATGGGATTCAGTTGAATATGCGTAAACGCATGTTTATTAATTTGGATAGTAATTACTGTGGAACATTTTAACAGAAAAAGAAATAAACCTTGTGACAGTTGTTTTTGAAGAGTATGCACAAATCCTATTGCTGGTTCAATTAATTTGCACATATTTTCATAATTTCTTCATAAACTTATTTATAGTTTGTTTGTATACAGTTTAACCTCTAACGTTATAAAATAGATTAAGTAGCTTTTGAAATCAATTAACACCTCATAGGTTTATTTTTTGTTGATTGAATATATATATATATATATATATATATATATTCAATTAATAGCACTTTTAATACGAAAATCTCGTTGCCCCCATTTAAAAGAAATTTTAGTTCTCTTTTTCTAAAGTCGAGATTTTTAAATAAAAACTACAGTTTTGATAGAAATTTTAACTTTTGTATTCTTCAGGTAAATTTTATAATGTAAATAAAGTATTCAATTATATGGAAAACCTAGATTTTTTCGCGAGAAATTTTGTAACAAAAAATTCCAAATGTTTAGTCTCAGTTGTAACCAACGTTTACATTATATCATTTAAATGAAATATTATTTATTTACTTTACTTTCGATAAATTTTGGTATTTAGCTTAAGATTGAACATCTCTTTATTTCATTGTAGCCATTGTATTTACATCAATTGAAGTCTTTAGCTTTTCACATTCTAAGTGAGATAAGATCATTAATTTTTAGTTAGTATAATGTGCAGTAGCATTATAGGTAACAACAGGTTTAAGTATTTTATTTATTGCAAAAACTTGAACTCGTGTAACAAATATGTACTTTAAAAAGAACATTTTTAAAAAGTAATTCGTTATTATTAAATTTTGTAAATAAAATTTAACTCATCCTAGTATGAATCATTGATGAAATACTCATACTGAGTTATAATCTTTACTAATATTTGTATGAATTGAAAAGGCTAACATAGAGTAATCTAAATATTTCTTGTAAACTCTTTTGCAGGATTCTAGGTAATATATATATATATATATATATATATATATATATATATATATATATATATCTTTGCCAGATTGAGCTCCTGATAAAGTTACCTGTTGAATAATCAATAAATGAATAGAGCTCCCGGAAAATGTCTTCTAAATGATATCGAAAATCTCAGAAAAGTTTTTAATTGTTTTATTTAATGTATAGCAACGAAATATGTTACAATTAGTTAACAGTGTTTTATCATAACGTTTACGCTTTCATACTTTAATCTTGTTTTCTTGCACAAAATATCACATTAAATCATAGCGCACTGCGGTTTATTTGTGACCCTTTTATGTATATGCATCATTTAGTAAATATTGTGCCTATTAGGAAGCGTTTTTCGTGACAGGAGGAAAAATTGAATATGATTTCAGTCATTCACATAGACGGTACACTATACTAACTCTGTTTAGTTATCTTTATGTTAATAACCAATTTTAAATGTGATAGTACAATCTATAGTCTCGTTAGCACGTTGTGGAATCGCAGCAGCATTAATTTCAAAAAGGCATTTTCACTTTCTATTTCAAAATAAAGCAACAGGATTTATTGCTTTTTCCCATGGGATTATTCCCATACATATATCATTCTAATCCGTTAATTTACTGAGGGCACTTACCTGAAAATTTTGAAAATGCGCCAAGCTACCGATACGCGAATGCAAGATATATTTCTAGATCTAGTGTTATTCGTGCGGCAGTGTTATTATGTAACTAAATAGTATTTATTCTTTTGGATTGTTCCTACAAAAGAAAGGTTTAACAAGTTTGAACGAGAAGAGCATTTTTCTGCTAATATATGATTTTTTATGAAAATAATTTTTAAAATTTTATGAAACACTTTGAAATTTTATTTAGTGCTGCTCCATTATTTTATTCAGCTATTACGAAATCCGTGAACCGAAACATTTATACTCATTGCCATAGAGAAAACTGTTTACCATAATTTTAATGTTCCAAATTTTGATGTTTTATTTTTTATGTTTCCTTTACCACACGAAAAAAATATGTGATAAGCCTTAAATTTTAAACTTTGTGGTCAAGTTTATCAATAAATTTTTGTATATAATTATAATAAGCGTACTAAAATCTTTTCAAAATGTCAGCTTTATCATAATCTTGCCTCAGGTCTGACTCGTAAAAAATTGGACAAAACTAGTTTATCGCGTTCTATATATTCATTTTTGATAACTTGTTCATGGAAAATATTATTTCCTAAAAATGAAAATTAAGGTTGCTCATGTCTTACAATGTACTGTCTCTAGTTTATGGGTATACATAAACATTTTTACCAAATTTAGATACCAAATTTAAGGCTTGCTTAATGGGTACTGCGTATAACAAAGCAAATTTATTCAAGTTGGACAAGTAGGATATACCAAATTTTACTTGAATGATATATTTTATCCTATTTAAGCATGCGTTTCGTTTTTGCAGGTGATTTATCAGTACGAGCCGGTACTACGCCCCAAACGCATTACATTTTTAAGTGAAGAAAGTTTTGGAAGATGGACGAAACAATACCCTATACGAATAGGAATTGAAGAAGTACTTGAGTTAACTGTATGTAAAGTTTTCGGGAGTGAGACTTCGACGCTAGCTCACTATTTATATTATATACCGAAACTGCAGACATAAATTCGCATTTCAAAAGACTTTATATAAAGCTAACTTCATTACTGTTTGAATACCTATTAATAAAGGGGGAGTACACCGTCTAATTTTCACACAAATCTTGACAAAATGGATAAAGGTTATAAAGCGTAGTACTGAATCAACTGACGAGTTACCATTAAACACAAAACACGTGTTACTTAGGTTATACATTTTGCTAATTTTGACTTTGTTATATACTTACTTAATATTGGACCAAATTTCTAGCTAGGTACGCAATACTTAATATAAATTAGTATATATCTTATTTCTCTACGACAAAAATAGAAAACGTAAGGCATGTTTCACACCAGAACAATTACGCACTTATGTTTGCCGTGAAAGGTGGATTGAGTTTCTGCTGTTTAATATTAAATTGTTGACTTCTTCCTTTTAACCTGTATACTTATAGGAAGCATCGATGTCAGTTAGTATGTTTTGTTTGCTCTGTCACATAATGTTTCAGAATGTATGCTTTGATCTTCCTCGAAAAAAAGAAAAAGAATTTAATCAAGTAATTGTAAGCGTTCTAGTTCGACAAATTTACTGAATGATTTATCTTAGCAATATTCAAAAATAAATAGCATATTTTAATTAATATAGAATAAAACAGAACATTTTTTAAATAATTGTACTTCAGTCTAATTTATAGTTTGAAAAATTAAAGTTTTAAGAAACATTTAGTACAAAATTCAATAAATTGCCCATCCATAGATTTCAGATATTTAATAAATTTAAATTTATTATAACCGTCATGGAAATGTTGAAGACTGCCTAAAATTAAAAAAATTTCTAATAAAAGTATAGTTCAATTTGTAAGATATTAGGATAAGTTACAATTTGTCTGAAATATGGTCGTTGTATAAAAAAAATATTTTAAAGTCTTTAATTCTCTGACGTTTTATCCATACTTTGTTCAAAATAAATACTGTAACCTTTTTGCTCAACTAATATTATATATATTTTAAGAATTTGAAAAAAAAAAACTTGAGATATTCATTAAAGAGATAAATTGGCAAAGATCAAACTGAAATGAAAACAAAGTAAAACAAATGTGGGAATATTGGTGGATGAGTAAAAAATATTTGCTTTTCAGTTCAACAAAATCTTAACAGTCTGATTCTCAATAGCCCGGTCGTCGTAGGCCTCTTCTGACTAATAAATTA
The DNA here is from genome assembly GCA_029291075.1 of Eudiplozoon nipponicum. Classification (NCBI taxonomy): domain Eukaryota; kingdom Metazoa; phylum Platyhelminthes; class Monogenea; order Mazocraeidea; family Diplozoidae; genus Eudiplozoon; species Eudiplozoon nipponicum. The sequence continues at coordinate 127,231 of JAQBSW010001168.1, read as the reverse complement.
TTTTCAAACACGTCAGTACGTTTAACTGACAATATAAATTCTCTATAAAGTGAAAAATCAAAAATATTTTTTAAAATTTAATATATTCCACTATTCCTATACAAAAATGTTGGGCAAATATTAACCTAAACGGTCCAAATTTCCTTCAGTCGGGGCAAGTCTGCAGCGAATCTTTAAGCTTATTCTCCATTACGTAAATTTTAAATCACAATAAATAAGTAGATATTGGATTATATTTTAAGAGGTTTATGATAAAATTTACCCAAGAAAAGGAAAAACAACCCATGAAAACTTTATTAAATTCAATGGTTTTTTTCTTGAAATGTTCTTTGCGGTTTCCATTAGAGTATCATGTGCTTCTATACTGATCCCATAAACAGACGTTATTTTTTAGCTATAAATCTGTCTTTTATGTATTATAAACTGATTAAATAAGCAAAACTGAGGTCATAACAAGCAATTGAGATCTAATTTTACCAGTTCACAATTTTCCCTCAATTTTGCAGCAAACTATATCCAGAAAATGGATTAGTCAATTTCGATCTCGTTTTCGTGACGTATTATTCGACAAAAGTATTATACACGAATTAAATCAAATTATTTCATAGCCAATTGAGTAATATGATTTCTAACGGGTCCATTTTTATGCGCAATAGTTTTTAATTATAATCGTACGTAGCAGTAATAGGAATAATTTATTTGTAACATATTTATGATTATCAGTACAAAAGTGTTAAAATTTTATTTAATTGTTGCAATTCGGGAAAGGAAAATACTTCCTGTACTATACTAAAATTCATGCTTCCCGATTGGGTGATTTGATAAATTTCATATAATTCTGGACGAACACCGAAATAAATGTTCAGGCTATCTATTTTTATTATTGAGTTCAGCAGGAGTATTGGTTATATTGCTAACTATCCTGTTTAAACATTCAATGATTGCGCGAGTGATGATATCAATTATTTAAATCAAGTTTGAGAACTAGAAGTAAACACCAATCCCATTGTATTTAACCAGTCGTAAAAAACATGGCAAAACTACCGTCAGTAACGCGTATTGACGCGTTTCGACCATTCGCGATTATCACCAGAGTACGACGGCAAAGTGACAAGCGAGCGTCAGACCGTAATTCACATATATGGAAAGCAAAACTAGATATGATGCTCTTACACTTTTGCTAGGAAATTTGATTTTACCGCATACCTAATTAAGCTTTTCATATATATGCAATGCTGTTTGATCCTCGCTAGTCAGTTTTCCGTCGTACTCTGTTGATTATCATGGAAGGCCGAAATGCGTCGGTGCATTGCGACTGGCGGTAGTTTTGTTATGTTGTTGGATGACTGGTTAAATGCAATGGGATTGGTATTTACTTCAAGCTCGAAAACTTGATTTAATAAAAATATTGATAGGTATAATTTACCGTATTGTTTTTTACCAAAACTCTTGTTTAAGGTATGGCCGGTGTTTTTATTTACCTTCTTTGTTTGAAAATTTATTCTCAATATTTCTTTATTTGCCTCATTTTGCTGAGTGCATCTGGTTAAATTAAAATAAACTTTTCAATGTTGTAAAAAATTTAGACTTGCTTATTAATAAAGATTCTTTTTTGCACTTTAAGTGCTGCTCGTTATGCTTACCCGATTTTTAACTCTAGAAATTCCCCAAATTTACTTTAAATTGCTGAGTGGTAATTTTTTTCAAATTCTACAGAAATGAATGGCGATTGAATGAATATGTAAACATATGTATGCATACATAAATGAATGTTTGAGCTAGCAAATATTCTTGAAGAACATATAAAATGGTCCAAGAAACACACACTACTTTGATATATGTGCTTATGAAAATAATTGTGGGATGGAGTAAGACTGAAGTCAAATTCTTACATAATGTCAAGCAACACGGGAATAAAAAGTGATTGCATATCTATATTCCCAAGGTACAGAAACATATTTTTTATAAATTTTAACCAATTGTTTATGAATTATAAAATTATCAATACTAAATCAAAAGAATATTCCTGAATGAAATGGATTATTGAGAAAGAGTTATTACTTTAATTGTTTTATCGACTACGAAATGCTATATCGATAACATATATGGTAATATTTGTGGTGTTGTATAAATCGAGTAAGGTGGATTTAACAACGCAACTCAAAAGTAATTATACAATGAAAATCTATACAAAAATACCTGATCAAAAAATTGAAGTTTAAAAATTTTAAATCGACGAGAAGCATATGGATATTATGTAATAGACTGAAATCATTGAACAGGAAATTCCGTTTTCATGTCAACCAATTTGAGTGGTCTGAAATTTACGACATGTATCATAGTCTTCAATTAATTAATATATGTCCAAATAAAAAGTAATTAATCATAGGGAAAAATTGGTTTCTGGATGTGGTCTTATTCTAAGTTTTTACCGTAGAAACCATGTTAATATGTTAATTTTAACATATAAATATTCAAAGGATTCAAACAGTATTCTTAACAATTAGAAATGTCATCGGATATAACTCTCCTTTACTGACTAACAAACTAAATATGGATTGAAGTATTGGTTTATTTATGTAATGATGCTATAATCATTTGCCCAGAAATGTATATGTGACAAACACTACATCGACTAGAAAATGCAGCGCACAACATTTATTAATAGTTAAAAAGTGTTTATTTGTTAATAAAGATTGAAATTATCAATCACACAGCTATCTAAATTTATCGATTGCTTGTGTCCTTGTGCACCAACATATTGATAAATCAAGACACAGAAGTAAATTTGGAATAACATCATTAAATTGCAGAATAATTAGACTGTTCAATCGTATGAAATTCAGATTGCGTAGGATAATTCTTTTATAATCAGGCAGAGAAGTATTTTTCCACTACAAATTTAATTTAATTTTTAATTTATCATGTTAACTGAAATAACAATTTCTATGTGCAATGTGACGGATAAAAATAAGGTTTGCTCGCTTTTTTCAAATAAGTGGCACTTGATAATTTATAAAAAAGATTCTCATTCAACAAGTTTCCCAAAATCTTCTTCGTATCAGTGCTTTACGAGATATCCAACTTGATAACCTACAAAATGGAACGCAATTATTGCAATGTTCTAATTTATCGTTTATGATTAAAAAGCCCAATACACTTACGTGACATATTTCACTCTACTACAAATTTCACATATTTCTTTAATTGGATAACAATTCTTCATGGCATTCAGATGATCACTATAATTAAATATTTAGCAAAACAAGTATATTTGCTTACATTCATGAATATATATATATATATATATATATATATATATATATAAATATATATATATATATATATATATATATATATATAAATATATATATATATATATATGCCATGCCATATATATAAATACTATATATATATATATATATATATATATATGTCTATTTTTGTACTTTAGGATTTATCAAATACTTTGTAGAATATCCTGCAGACGAGTCTTCAATAATTTCTAAGTTATATATATATATATATATATATATATATATATATATATATATATGAATATATCTCAATTTACGCATATACGATTTTCCTCTGATTCCTATTAAGAAATTTTTTAAAGTTTAACATTGAATTTTTTAAAATGAACACAGTTTTTTTTAAAAATAATTCCACTTATTTCTTAAAATTTACAAACATATGTTTAATGGGCAATAACATTTATGGGTTTTGTTTGTGCGATTAGTATAAAGTAATCTTTTTAAAAAATTATAATTAAAGTCAGGCTAATCCCCACTAACTCAATCAGATGGTAAATCATGAAAATTATCACCAAATAAATATATTTTCATCTAATATTAATTCTGCAATATGTTAGCCTCTTTATTCGTAATTTCCTTGCTCTCAGGCTGTGAGTAGCGATTATTTCCAAATATAGATTATCTTTATAATAATTTTATTTTAAATTGCTTATATAATATATTTAGAAAGGCAGGCTATTTGATATAGCATGTTCGACGTCCAGGTTCAAAATGACCAAAAAAATATTTTGAACACAATTTAAATGTAACTGATTTATTACAATCACACTGAAACACATTTTTAGAGTGTCATAGTATTTTCTGATAATAAAGTAAACTGAGTAACTGCAAAATGAAAATGATTTCAAGACCTACTTTTTATTTGGCTTTCGAAAACTTTCCTTTATTCAAAATATCATACATTTATCAGAGCTGCCTTTACGGAAAAATGAAATACACCAAATCTTTCGGTTTCGTAAAGTTTTAAGCAATGGTACTAAAATACATATTTTATTGGATGTTTCTTTTATTGAACATTTATTGGTAAAAATGCATTTCTAATGTCCATTTCAATTGCAAAATAGTATGCAGAAACTATTAACATCGACTTATAATATATTACATTGAATAAAGGATTCCGACCGAATCTTGCGTTTTCACAGACAATATGTACCAACACTATGCCAGAACGAGTACAATACTTTATTTTAGGCAGGCTAAATATGATATACCACATTTCGGGAGACCAAACACTATAAAAACTTATACTTGGATTTTTATTGTTTTTCGTTTAAAATTGAAAAAATACTTATTTTCATGGCAAACAGCTGAAGTCAGTTTATCCAAAAGTAGATGATTCAAAATTTAGGAAATTTAAAACTCAGAGAAGGAAAAATATTAAAATGTCTTGAAAGTTAATTGCCTAAACCTATTACCTTTCCCTCCAGCATATTCGAACACAAACTAGAGTTTTATTCATTTTCCGTTTCGTTTTTATAATAAGATGATATCACATTTAATTGAAAAGCTAACCAGAAAAAATTGAATCGTTAATAGTTTGAAGAAAATGGTCTGCAGAATTACGGTATGAAGTGCCTCTATTAACACCAATGTAATAGATATAAGCTAAATATATAAATGCTAGCAGAACATCAAAATATTTTTTTGACTGGTATTGTGTCTTGCGTTACGTGTTATGGTTGAAATTAAACATTGTGATTTTAGGTCAAGACAGCAAAGCATTGTCGACAATCATATTAAAATATCCGTATAATCATGACGCAGACATAGTTGAATGTGTTTAAGTTTCACAGTTCAATGATTACATCTAAGCTGAAGTTTGTCAGAACGCAGACATTCATTTTGTGCGCGTTGCGTATATATAGATCTTTGAATTTATTTGAATAATTGCTATTTTGATCTATCAAGGATTTCTGATGCGTCATTTTAAATAACTTAGATAAATCATGACCGAATACCGAAAGTAACTTTGTAGCTGAAGAGTGTAAACTTTATAATAGAAAAACATTTTTGAACAGGCCCTATAATAGGATGCTTCGAATGACGGACATAACTCAGTTTGCAAAAGTAATTATATTTAAAATTTGCCAATTAATTACTTTTTTTTATTACATTCTTTAATCATGTTAAAGGAAGAAATTATTTTCGCCTCCTACTGTCATTTGTTACTTGAACAATCAAATGGTTGAATTATTCTGAAATACCAGTTTGAAGAATAAAAATTTAATCTGTTTTCTGGTCAATGTTTTCGTATTATTCAACACGCAATCCAAAACTGCTCTCTTTGGTTATTTTGGCTACATTTAGGATATACTTTAATAAGAAATATAAGCTGAATTAAGTATAAAAGGGCGAATTTTTTAACGATATTAGCGTAAATAATCTGGGCAAATTTTTTGTTTATAAGAATCTATGTCTGTATACGCGATGCGCTCTATTCTAAAATGAATTAACCTGTGTTGTTTTGTTAAACAAAAGCTAATGACTTGCCGGAATTCCAGTTATTTAAGAAAGTTCTTTTACAATCTAAGCATAAATTTAATTCCTAGTAACATTCCCATTTTGGGAAGTGACTGGAAAAACATTGTCAGATAAATGAAACATTTTATTCTCATTTTCTCATGAAGTATATCAAATGAGCTCACACAAATATCATATATATATATATATATATATATATATATATATATATATATATATATATATATATATATACTTTGTTTGTAACAAAGTATAAACATTCTGTTATGGACATCTTGCAGCTTTAGGAAGTAGCGTGATTCGATGGCTTTCTACAGTGAGCAAACAATACCAATTACTCGAAGATTTCAGGTCAAGATCGTAGACAGTATATTTTAATAACTTGAACCTGGAAACTTGTGCAATTCTCTGATAGATATTCACAGACATTATTCAACCTATTCAGTTGATGAAAAAGTTATAAGCCGGACAATATCTGAAAATTGGGAACATTTAAATTACAACCCAGAGAAGAATAAGATTTCCCGATGTATCAAACTTAAAATAAAATAACCTGGTACACGATTGGATTTTTTAAAATCATTGATAACATTCGTTCTGAAATTTATTAAAATTTCATTATGAATATCGATAGTTTTCTCAGATTTATTCATTTGATTGTCGTAACACAAATAATATTTTCCACAAGACCACAGTTAGCTTAAGATTTTAGAAAAACGATTATATTTCATTTCGTTTCCCTAATTAACTATACTATTAAGAGTGCGTTATATAAATTTAACGCTTTGCAAATACGTTGCCGCTATAAAATGGAAACATATAGAAATAAGATTCATTTGGCAATAATTTTGCCAATAAAACTCGAGTGGTAGGTAATTATATATTAATAGTGTGCGAGCATATTGATAATGAAGTCTAAATGTATTTTAAGTGGCTTGCGCATTCTCCTAAATTCACAGTCTCTAACTTGCGTTAATACACGTTGCAACTAGTCTCGCTTTGTGTTTAAAAATAAAGTATTGGGCTTTTTAATCACCTTCGTTAAAATAGCGTAGAAAATATTTCTCTATTTTTTGGAAAACTAGACAAAAGTGCATGGAATATATTTCACTTTATGTTGATTATTTTACTCATTCGATGTCATAGATATATGGAACTGGAGGCAATTCAGGTTTGTGCCACTCTACCGCATATAGCTGTGCATTCGTGTTCTTAACTTTATGGCAAAAGGGTATAAAATTCTCAATATTTTATGCCCATATTTTAACACGTATTTTCGAAGGCTTTTTTGTTGGGAAACATTTATTATCATCAACAGAAATTTAGAGCCAACAGGTTAATCCTAATTAAACCTGTTTATTTATACTATACTCCAAAGATACACGTATTAATTATCTATTCGTGAAATTGATAAATCATCGAATATTTAATTAGACAAATCGTCAACTTTGTTTGTCCTTTATATTGAAATTGCCAATACCTGGCTCTTTTACTAAATGAGTTGTGACCAACCGTATTTGTTTCATATTTTCAATTGAATTTGATGTGTAGACTACGAAGAACTTAGCAAATGCTGCGAGTTAAATCGGTTGGAACTCAACTAGCGGTCTTTCAAATCAAAATAAAAGTGTCCATAAAGGACAAATTTTTGTTTACACAGAAGAACTACTTGTAAGCGTCTATGTTATAATATATTTAGTTTTGTTGTCAAATACGACTAATTAATCAAATATTCCATTTATTTACATTTACTGTGACAATCTAAATAACTTTTCTACTGAGAAGTTTCCTCTCGAAAGGAAGCAATATCTATTTTCCCGTTTGATTTAATCTCATTGGGAAGTTTGATTGAAAGCATAAAATGTACTTATGGTAACTTTCACTTGCTAACTTTTTATATGTTTGCGTTAAGGAGCTTTATTTTGCAAATTTTCGAGTATCAGACGTATAAGAACACGATCTTTAAAGTTAGAATTAAATTTAACACGAGTCATGACCAAAATAAAGATATATATTGTTTTTTATTTCATTCTTACAGGATTATAAACTTACTGTTTATAGGGTTTGGGCCCAAACACAAACGAGCATTTTACATTTAATAAGTAATGAGGTATAGATATAATCTAAAAAATAATTTATCAATTTTTTCGTGTTTTCTCATTTTTTACAATTATCACCAGTTATTTCAAGAGAAAACGCTGTATTATGCATTCCATGAGATTTAGCAGCATCACAAATTCTCAGTTATGACCTATATTTCAACAAGCATCATAATCTATCAGAAATTTCGGAATACTGTGAACCCTCGTGTTCACTTTTGCTTGATTTAAATTATTGTTGAGTTCTAGTATTCAACTGTGAATTTTCTATTAATAAATATATTTCATTGCATTAACCTTACTTCAAATACAATGTCTGTAAATCGTGAATCGTTTTAACGATTACTGGTTGCGCGAGCGTTCATAACATTTATTTAGTTAAAAGTCGTGGTCCTGATATTAACAAAAAAATCCAATTATAAATTTGCATTTGTCAATATAAACTAAGCACTTTATAATGTAGAAAAGGCAATTCATCAAGTAGACCGGTTTCCTCCTTATTGGCAATTGTTAATGAGCTGTCCAGAATTTCTCGCAGACAGGGCTCGAATTTTGTCCGAATTTCTCGATGGTCAGGTACACAGACTCCGAAGCCCACGTGACTAGATTCGAGCCCTGAGCGCAGACAATTCTGGATGGTACATTAAATATTCTCACAAAGTAAAAAAACAATCTACTGGATGAATTGCCTTTTCTAAATTATAAAATGCTTAGTTTATACTAACAAATTTAAATATATTTTGAAATTTGTGTTTATATAAAGACCCCAAACTTGACTTAAATATACTTGAGCCAAGTTTGTTTAAAGAACATTGAATATTTATTTTCAAATTTCAACCATTTAGATATATGTCAACTTGACAAATATGCTGTGACACTCGTATAATGGACCTTTAATAAAATTGAAATTATATCGTGTTTGGATAAGGTACATCCTTTATCCTATAGCTTATAATTATGCTTGTACAAATGACTTAGTATCTTAAGCATATAAAAATGTAAAAATACTTATATTTTGTTTTCTGGAAAAACACGCATTCAGTTTATGGGTGATAGCAAATGTATTTTGAACATTTTTTTGTACGATCTTGCAAACAAATATTTCAATTGAGCTAAACTGCTCATAAACTTCAATTACACTTGGAGTATACTTGGTTTTCTAAATGAATGAATGAAAGTTTATCGCGTTTGTATTATATATGTCACATTTGTGTATTGCTTTTATTTTGCATTATCGAGGAGATAAATCTGTCTGTTTATATTACCTTTTTCTAAATGTTTGACATCTGGTCATTCGATTGTATAATCTTGTTGGCTATCGAGGCTTAGCAAACCGTCTATTTGAGGAAAGTGAGCAGGTTTGTTCCTTTTGCAGACGTTTTCGCGTAGTCCTTTAGTTCTGCATTGTCCGGGAGTGCATATTTTGTGACAGATAGGAAAAAAGCAGATATTAAATAAATTGCCAGTGGTAGCGTTTATTTAAAAAACTAAACCTAAACAGACATAAAAGGACTCGCCAATTCAAAATCCAAACCATCGAAGCATGTGACATATATAACGAAGCCTCAAAAACCTTTCATTTATTTATTCGAAATACTATTTATAGTCAATGCGTGAATAAGATTTTTGTATATTTAGTTCGTGATCTTACTAAAAACATAAAATTACTTTTGATTTCATTTAGTCAGTTGGTGTGTTTTTCCTCTTACTGAATAATTAACGATTTATTACTGTGGAACACAATATATAAATATATCTATATATATTATGTTTATATATGTATATAGATATAAGTTTTTTATATATATTGAAGGAGGGAGAGAAAGAGAGGGAGAAGAGAGATAGAGCGAGCGAGAGAGAGAGTAAACATGTGATGAGAGAGACTGTTTTTTTTGCCATGGACGTAGTTAGCTTACAATTTTTTTAAGTCAAACGTTTTAGCTTTCAATCATAGAAATTGTCACACCAAGGCATTTATCTTATTTGCATAAGTTATAAGAATTGGTGGCATTTCGTAATGTAGCGGATTAATGCTTAATGCAAGTAGTCGAAATTAGTTCATAAACATAAGTAACGGTTAGTTACCACAAAATTACGCATAGGTACTGCAGAAATACAACTAAAGTCAACCTGAAAATATATTCAATCAAAAAATGACAAAGACGAGTAACTATTTGACGACTGTGAAGATCACACATCCTTTCAAACAAACAGAAAGTTGGATACAGGGAAGTTATTTTCATATAACTGGTCCATATATGGAATGTTTTGCATTTGTTATATTGCTAAGGTGGCCAACTTAATACATTTTTTCTTCTACTCATGTATATTACCGAAATCAAGTACCCGGGGGCTTACCTTGCTTTGGATTTTATGATATATATCGAGTCCGCCTTTTTGTGGAGGCGAAGCTGATGGAAACGTTTTATCGACTAATGAAAAGAACTCAAATAAGTTTTCTTGGCGAAATAGTTAAAAACCGGGGAATCCCTCTTCATTTATTCGTATAATTTTAAGCACTTCTAATAATTTGGTTTAAGGTTTGCTTACAGAACATTAGTTGTCAATCGTAACACACTTTTGTGTATTTTGTGTCTTGGTTACATCTGCTTGAACAATGCGCGATAGTTGACAGATGCCGCCTTTTGCTCATATGCTTTTCAAACATTTTCAATAATAATTTGACTGAAACATGAAGAAAATCAAAAAGCGTTGCTGTTATATATATATATATATATATATATATATATATATATATATATATATATATATATATATAATAGTAACTTTGTATTGATTGGAAACAATAACATTCAGAGAAATAACTACAATATCAAAAAAAACTTTATACTACTATTAATAAAAGGAAACTCTTTCTCCTACATAAATTGGAAATGATTGACTTGATTTCCTGTTCTGTAGTGCCAACAACAGCTGATCATTTGTTGCATAATTTTTAACAGAACAAATAAACTAAATTCCCATTTGAATAATGTTAATTATTAAACTTAGAAGTTCGCAATAATGCATAAAAATGTATAAAGGATTTTGTATTTAAAAAAAATTGTCCTTTCTTGTTTGAATTGTCCAATTTTTGTTTTCGTTTTAGGACAGGCAGGTAATAGACAACATTGTTTGTCGGTGGTGAAAAGTCTAAACAATTGATAAATTGAATAGTGACAGTATAAAATAAAATAGGAAACTAAGAAAGAGCTAAAAGAAAAAAGTTACAGATGCTTTTTAAATCTGTGTTATGTATTTTTCTTTCTTTAAGTGCTTTCGCTAAATTGTGTATGCCTATGGATCTATTAAATTGACGTGTTAATATAAAATCAAACTAGGTTATTCCCCACAATTATTGCTGCATTAACTCAATTAACATTTTACACCCGCTTAAAGATTTTGTTCAAGAGAATATGTCAAATAAAATATATATTGATGATCGTATAATATAATTATCTATTTTACTACGAGATAATTTTAGCATTAAATAATAGAATTAACGAAATATAAATATTGGGAAATAAGTTGTTATGTTAAAAAATATTTTTGAACTTGATGATTCATACCGTAGCGCGAATTGCTGAATTATGTGTAATACGTGACTAACTCGTAACAAAAGTGAGCATTAAGAGCAATTAAATTAGAAGAATAAAGTATAAATTCAATTTTCCCTAATTTTTTAAGTTCATCATTTGAAAGTTGGCGATTTCTTTAATTTTAAACCAATATAATTAAATAATTGGTTTTCAGATATAAATGCCCTCTGGAGATTTAAAAAAACTAAATATTTTAATGAATCATACCATTCTAATATATTTTGACCGCACAGTAATAAACAATATTGTATTTGCTAACAATGAAAAAGGAAGTGTTTAAAATTTTCATTCACTTTTACCATATTTTTTTAATATATATGCATATTTGTCATGCCGCCAACAAAATAAATAAAATATTAAAAAATGTGAAGGCGCATCGGAAAAGCAGACTTTCTCATTTAAATTGATTCCCAGGGTTAATTGATATGCTTAGCTAGAAAAATGTAATGATTATAATTAATGAAAGCAATAAACTTACAGTAATTATTATCAAAATGCCTTTTCGTTCGATATAAATAATATCAGGATCAAAGCTGAAAATTGATTAAGTAGGGTGTGGTTAAATGTGACAAGTAATTTTACACTGTTGATCAAACAATTGACACTGGTGCAGAAAGTGTAGGAATAATAAATACAAACTTTAAATAATGGCATACAAAAGGAATTAAAATATGAAACATAAAAGTGAACTGGAAGGAATTATAGCAAAGTTACCTTCGATAGTCACTAAGTATTAAACTAAATCTTAAAAGTCGATATATAAATGAAGTGATAAAAAGAAGATAACAAAGTTGACATATTATGAGAAACGCCAGTGGAACAATTTAAAGATGGTATATTTGTTGGTCTTCATTAAATCGAAGACCCAAAGTCCCCGTAGTTACCAAAGAAAGGAAAATTATGAATGAATATATCGCTATTGATAAAATTTTAGAGATATATTATGAAAAATCTAATCAACAGAAAGACACACGTGTGAATATTTCCTCACCAAGAAATGACTACCATTGCATACACAATGCTAATCATATATATCGAGTTAAGTATTTGATCATGTACTTGTCGGAATTGCCGTAGGTCAGATTACAACTCGAGGTCATTCGGCTCAGTGTCTTAAAACTCATCACTTATATTGTAAAAGGTGTGCATTAAAATCAATTCCCAGTAATATAGTGAATTATATATATTGCATTAAAATTAAAATGGCGGTAGTTTTACATATATGTACTGTTTGTATAAAGTAATAATTGCAAAAGATAGAAAATGGAATATGTCACGTTGACCCGTTATGTCTTTCTTGAATACTTATCAAGTAATTGCTAGAATTGCCACTATATTATCTCCACCCAAGTGTGTTTGCTTCGATGTTTGGAAAATTATGATATGCATGACAAAAACCTCAATTATTCATGCGTCTTCGAATTATATACCAAAATATGTTATTTGGTCACTGATTGCTTAAATCGTATTCAATGTGACATGTTTGTCGCAATGAAGTTCCTCTAACTATTCCTGATGTGTCATAATCGAACATACACAATGCCAGTTAGGGAACTGATATTAAATTAAAATATAAGGGTTTGATTTTTATTTTATAAATGTTTTCTGTACAGACAAAAAATTGCAAAGGACAGAAAATGAATTTGATCAGGAGAGCGGATTCTGTTTTATTCGTTGCTGTGTAAGTATTTGCCAAGAGTCCTTATAAGGATAAAATCGGTCTATTTGTTGAAATGCATTTGCTATATTATGCAATTTTATGTATATTCTGAAAAAATCCTAACTATATTTGAATGAAACCACTGTACACGTACTAACGCAGCCATGTAAGTGCACTTAATAAACTTGTTAGATATATTCCGTAAATTGTATCTAAACCTACAATGAATATCGTGATATCAAGTGCTCATTTAAGCAATTCCGTAGACAATAAATGACAAATAGATAAAACTCCAAAATTATTTGACGACGTTACATTTAATTGACGTAAAATAAACTTTTTCTCAGCTGATAAAAAACTAATATCTAACAAGAATCACATTTATGGAATGAAAATTTATTGAAATTCGCAGATTTCACTTTTAAAATCCTAATAATTTCAAACATTGGCATTGCTTTGAAGGCATGTTTCTGCAATTCTATCGATCTCCTTCATAATATGTTGTTCATGCGTGTTATAATATTTTAGACGGACAAATTGTGTATAGTAACGAAATAAAAGTAAATTTGGTAATATTTATCAATTAAATACAAACACACACACACATATATATATATATATATATATATAATGTCCATTGTCCTTGAATATTACACGGTATATTTCAAACAATGCAACAACGCCTTGATGGCATCCAGGTAAGACCAGACTCAACAAACATTCGATCGGATTGGCAACAAACTGAAGTGGAAACAGTATGAGCAATGAACACTGCAATTCGCACTTGCGCTGTTTCCCAGTAGAGAAAACAAAAATACGGAACAAGGGGAAACGAAAGGATCAACTCGGAAAAAATAACATTCGTACACGTAAGAGCCAACAATGCGAACAGCTGTTTAACTCTCAACTCATCAATACAGGAATGACCAAATCTCAGACATAACTTTGCAATTCGGCGAGAAAGACCATTAAATGCAAACAGGCGCACATACAAATACAAATGCATAAGTAGTTACTAATCAGCTAAAACAAGAAATATAAGTAAAACGGAGTCAGATTTGTTGCCACCCACATAATCAAATGAAAACCAAGAATTTATATAAATGAAAGATTGTAAAGTGAAGTTTCGAATTCTGGAAATCAATGGCCATTATCCACTTTGTTATTAACGTGTTTTTTCTTCCTAATTAGAAATATATATATTTGCGTATTTGGGCGTGTGTGTATTTGTTTGGAACAAAGATCACAATATGATATTGCAACTACAATAAACTAATACGCTCACGGAAGTTACTATACATGATTTTAAGAGGACGCGGGTTTATAGAAAATAGTATTTGCCTACATGTACATTAGTGGGTGTGTAACAGTTGTGCTTCCTTTTTAGTAATATTATTTTGGCTACCGACTATTGTCTATTTTGGCAGAGAACTGCTTATAACGTTTGACGTTTGACATTTGACATTTAAATGCGCTTTTTGTATTATATTATGATAAATAATTGAAGAATAATCTATAGCATTTTCATTGCTGTTCTACATGGTAATTTGATAACCATCTATGTTGTGCCAATTTGTTTGCTGAACCACACACAGTGACCTTATATATATATATATATATATATATATATATATATATATATATATATATGCTATATATGGCATATATATATATCATTTAGTTAAAAGTAAACCTTGTATCTGCAAAAGCAAAATTAACAAGTAATGTCACACTTGGCACTTACGAAATACTGGCCAAACTGCCACGACCGGGGCCCGGAACACGGCCTATTTGCTTTGAAGTTTTGTATTTATCCACAGTTATTCTGTCATGTTAAGTTTTCTTAATGAATTAAATCTACAAATGTATGCCGAGAGTTTTGTTTATCCAGGTAAATGGAATAAAACTTAGCATAAAATTATGATTAAATCAATATATATATATATATATATATATATATATATATATATATATATATATATATATATATATATGCAATATGGGCATGCAATAAATATCTTCAAGTAAAATAATCATTATGCTTTTAAGATGATTGACTAAATTTCCTTAGGGCATGGACCAAATAACAATCACTAAATTATTTTCCACATATTGGTCAAAAAGAAAATATAACACTATTTATCAAAACAGGTTTAAATACGTAGCATATCTTATATACTCTTATGCTAAACGTCCTCAGATAGTATACCCTTTCGGAAGATAATTATTCATTTTTATGAAGTAGTTGAAATTAATAAAATTTTGTGCTGAGAAAATTTCACTTGCATAAGTAAATTGTTTAACTTCATAAAACGCCACGGAATATGAGACCAGCTTACCGAAATCCTATAGATTATACATAAAATTAACAGATAACTTTGTTTACGTGTTGCGGATTTTAATTCAGACCCTTTAATTTAACTGGAACAAAATATTGGCATGAAGAAAGAGTGAAATGGCCTTTTGTTAGCAAAATTCTGTGATTCTATTTAGCATAGCTATCAAGTGAAGTATTCAACAAATTCCGCCATCAAATAATAAGAGAGCATCATCCATTATATAGAGGCTAAGAATTTATTTGCTGTTTTGGGGCAGTAAATCAATGATCTAACATTAGTTAACAATGCCGCACTATTTGCTTTCTTTTTTAAAAAAGAAACGGTTAAGTTTGTTCTGGCAAATTTAGATTTGCAGCAGATTTATTCTGTCAGTATATCATGCACCTGAACTATTTCAATTTTCTCCAAATGTCAATATATATATATATATATATATATATATATATATGTGTGTGTGTGTGTGTATATATAAACTCCTTGTATAAAAATTATATGTTATAAGTTTGATTACTGTATACATAAATGCACTGTAAGAACAAATATAATATGGATGTTTATGGGGCGAAGAGTGTAAAAATTGTTCTTCAGATCTGCCAAATGGTCCAAACAAGATAAATTAGGGCAAATACGCGTAATGTTCTACCATTAAAACGAACATTACCAATCTGCTAACGTTTGATTGCGCACAGCAAAGTGTAGTAATGAAATGGATTATGCCACGGCTCGTAGTAAATAATGCAAACTGGTTTCAAATTGAAGAACATTGTTCTTCTTCCATCACCACTGTTTTTCATAATGTGCATAGAGGAATATATTTATTAACTCATTGTTGTCTTATCAGGCCAACTGACGGATTGCAGCAGGTAAGACCAAGTAATTTTAGAAATACAAAAGGTAAAGAACAACAGAGGTGTTGTACTAACTAAAGTATAGACGAATGTGCGAACTTTATTATAATGGGCATGCCTTCGTATTTTTTTAATTAATTGGCATATTTTGATGAATATTTGCATACAAATTCATAATTGCAAACTAAATTATGCGTTGGCATAATTCTGCCGTTATAATTTAAAAAGCGTTACTTCTTTCAATTGCTGAATGGATGCAAAAATTGTTTTATTTTAAAAATATCGAATCATTTTCTTCCATAATAAGAATTTTAAATTCGTGCTACATTTAAAACAGGATAGAAAATCTAACAAAATAATTAATTTATATGTGAACTTTTATCAGAGAAAATAAGTCGGATTTAATTTTGAAAATACATGGCAATCAATTTACAAAGTCCATTTCCTATGAAAGCATTTTACTCAGAGCTTTCAATTTGGTAACATTTAAATACCATCCTGCATAAAATTTGATTGTGCTCAGAGTAGATTTCTGTTGGGAAGGGTGGAATGTCGAAATATCGCTAGGTATTTCTGGATTTTATTAATCCAGCCAATCGGTGGCTTGCATCCGTTGCGTATGTCAAGTGTGTTTTTCGTCTCATAAACCACGAGAATTTCCGAGTCACGCAGAATATTTAGAGAAATCGTATCCGAGAAGCTACTACATGTGTATGGCTAGCCCAGACAAATGACGCAACTGCCTTATTTGCTCATTACTTTATTATTTACGAGTAGTTATTCGAAAGTGTAATACTTCTAAATGTTGACAGGCCTTTTGGGACTAGGCTTTCAACTTCCAGTGGCCTGTTATTCCTTGTCTCGCCCATGGTGCACATGATAAGTGGTCTTCAGTCTCATCTAAAAATCCACTTGTTATATATGGAATGTTGTGGTGAATATCTTGTGCAACGATATCAAGTAATGTATGAAGGCCAAGAGAAAGGCCCTCATTGCCATTTGATGCGTATTACTAGTTTCAACTCGAAAATGCCTTAGAAAGATTATGGCTTCGTATTTTCGTTAGCTCATTGAGAAAACGCCCTTGACATATTCGGTCTTCCGGTTCTTTGATTGCTTGTCATGCGAGTGTAAAGTATTTTATTTGTCTCGTCTTCGAGGGACATGTGGCGTGCGAGATAACAATAAGGACATTATTAATCCTGTTGTTGCTATTCTTGTTTGTGTTGTTGTGTCAGGTTTATTTTTAGCCTCATTTATATGTAGACATTTGCTTAAAGGAAATTTTTCACGTGAGTATTTAACGATAAGAGCATGGTCGTTGGTGCTTTGAACATATTTTACTCGTTATAATTGCAAATGTTTCAGTTTTACTATGATTTTTTTAGGGCTACTGCAGCATTTGTTTTGACGTCATTATGTCTTCCTTACCTCATTTTTTTGCAATGGAGTGTAAAATACGTTGACAGTCTCAACTAACGGAATAAATATGCGGATAGAGAAAATGTATCGTTGAAAAGATTTTGCACAATGATATTAATTATAACAAGTATGCAAAACAGAGGATCGTTATTGTAACTAATTTGATTTATTATCTTCCTGTGGCAAAACTCTAGTTTACCTTCTTAATTTTGTTTGTCAAACAAGTTTTTTTTACCATAAAGCAACTTAAGGTTATAAATATGACACCAAGAGAACGTTTTGAGTAATTATTATAATCAAGGTTGCGGTCTTGATATAAATACCTGACCCATTAATTGCTTACATATGTCAGTATAAACTAAGAATTGTATAGAGTAGAAAAGGCAATACATCCAGTAGAGTAATTGTTAATGAAATAAGAAAAAAGGTAAGTAAACGTTTTATACAAGTATGTATTATAAACCTAGTGTTCATTTTAGATCAGAAGGATAAATTAAAGATTAGCATGAATGGAAATTACGTAATATATTGTTTCAGCACGCGACTCATCAGTAGGAGCTGGTATGTCCTTATCCACTATATTAGCCGGAAGAATGTAGAATAATAGGACGGTACAATTTCCTACTCCACATTCTTCGACCAAATATATATTGTTTAAAGGGAGTAATACCGGCTTTTTCTGATGAGTCGCCAGTAAGCACGAAACGAATGTGCATGAGATTATACTTTCCGTTCATGCTGCCTTTGGTTTATCCTTCTGGTCACAAATGAACTAATTTGCTACTAGGTTCGCAACACCTAATACATACTTGCATATATATTAGTTCTTCGCAACAAACAGTATTTAAACGTTTTATAGTTATAAACAGATGCAAAACGAATTGCTTAAAAAAGTAACGGATATGTTTTGTGTTTATGAATGTTTTATTGGACAATTCATCTAACAATGTATCACTCAAGTCAAATCTCTAGACCAGACCAATATTTGGTGCATTATCTTAAGGGAAATAAAACAATTGTGGTAAACGTAAAAGAATTTCATTGTGAGGACCATATATGTGTCTATATGTTGCCAGTAATAATATGTTCCAGTTCGGTTTACTTGGAAAAAGAATCCTCCAAACAACAGAATTCATAAAAACAAAATAATCTTGTATTTTTAGTTTAAGTTATAACTGGTATGAACAGAAATTTAACAAGGAAAATTTAACAATAAATCTTGTGAACTTGATACAGTAGTGGTTTTTTAAACTTTTAAATAGCCTTCCAAGAAACAAATTGTGCGAATAAACCCAGCTCTCGTCCACAATGCCCCAAGGCATTAGCACGAGGAAGTTTGACGAGCTGCGTTGATATTATTTTAATCATTTGTGATTGTTGATATTGTCTTCTTAATGATAAACTAATTCACCGTAAACTTAAACTAATGTTTATGCTCAATTTTATATAAAAAGTAGGAATAAATAAACGATTATTCGTGGTTCATTGACACGCGAATTGCCGTTTACTATTAACCTAAATAAGCGCTTTCAAGCTACCCGGCTGTTTCATAACATAAAATGAATCGCCCTTATCCTTCAAAACAGAATTTCAATTATACAGCATGCTCCATTGACTGTATTCAGTAATTGCCTTAGGATTATAGGTGGGGACACAACTACCTTATTTATGGTAATGGTTATCGGCAAATGCGTTGTTCTCTCACAGTGGTTCCAGAAATTCAACTAATTGAAGTTCAAATAAGTGGAAGAAGTATGCGGTGAGCAAAAAGCTTACAATGAATAAACATCCATTGATTGCGCGGATGGTAGCAACAATTATTTAAATCATGTTTGCGAGCTCTAAGTAAAGAATAATCTCGTGGTATCTAACCAGGATTTGAACAATATAGTACAGCATACGTTACGACGGTAAGCAGATTAGCGAGGATAATACCGCAATAATTATATATGCGAAGAAAAAATAGATATGTGGCACTCGTATCTAACGGTCTCGCACCCTTTGTACGTTACTGTAAATGTCTGATGCATAATTTCTATTTAGTCACGAATAGTAACTTTTTGCGGCTTTTGCCGCATATATAAACGTAAAACAATTACGCATTCATTGATTGCGTGGGTGGTGGCAACAATTATTTAAATCAAGATTGTGAGCTCGAAGTAAACACCAATTTCATTGTATTTAACCAGTCGTCGAATAACATAGCAAAAGCAAGGATCATATTTATAAAATCCTGAATGCGGATAGGTAAAAAATTTCTTTTTTTAGGTATTACGTACCTAGTAAAAAAAATTATTACAAACAGAACCAGAAAGATGCGCACTTTGATCATATGGAATTTGACATATAATAATTATATACTATTTGTTGGGCACAACCAATGCTTATACAATTGTGCATGAGGTATGGCGTACCTAGTAACAGACGAATTCAAATAATATCAGAAATATATGGACTAAAGATATAATCCATATGCACATTCGTTTCGTGCTTACTGGTGACTCATTTGTAGGAGTCGACATTTTGCCCCATACCAACTATAAATTTGGGTAAGGAATGTAGGACAGTTGAACGGTAAAATATCCTTTACAGAAGTGTGGTTCGGCAATAGTGAAGTTAATTTCATGTAGACATCGACAATGCAATTATTAAACTAACCGATTATATTTAGTGTACATTGATCCTGCAAAAGTGTACCAATACAATGATCTAACAAAATACATGGTATCACTACAATGAATTTAACCAAATTTGAGAATTACAAATTCTTTTGAACACTTATTACTCCCGCAAATCGACACACTCTGGCCTTGACATATACCGTTTTAAATTGTTTGTTATTAGGTACCTAGTATCGTGTACAATATAACACATATATTAATTTACTTCTATGAAGAATAAGTAAATGTGATACTTGTAGTTCAATAATATTATGATTAACGCGAAATTTTGTTAACTGATATCGATCGATAACAGAATATAAGGTTTGCTGAGGTATCGGATGATCAAAATGATATTCTTAATTCATATAAAATTTAGCCAATATCCATCACACAATGTTGTTACCATTTACTGGCTCACAATACACTATTCATAGTGAGTTGGTTTTGGAATTAATTTGCTAAATGATTCAATGTCGTTATCGCTGCTACAGCTTAAATTCACATATGCATAAGCAATTTTACCGTCCGAAATTTCAACCTTATTTGACTTAATGTATTGTGTGTGTAATTCAGAGTTTTATTTTTGTTCACGTTGACTTTGGCACATCTTTCTGCTTCTGTTCGAACAACAGTATTAAAATTTTTAAAAATATTTTCATTTGTCTTCATATTTTGTTGATTTTTTGAATCTACAATTTGCGATGATAATTTGCTTATATTCGAAAGTAATTTAACTTTTCTTCAAATCAAGATTGCAGGCTTCGTATAAAAAAAATTAAATTATATTTATCAAATCGCACAACAAAGCAGAACTATTGTCAATCACCAAATAATTGATTTTATAATTTGACTTTATTTTTATCTGTTTTTATCGAACTGTCATTACCTATGCCTAAGCATATCACTTTTTTAAATCAAGTTTCGAGCTTGAATTGAGCACCAATCAAATTGTATTTTACCAGTTAAACAACATAGCGAAACTACTGTCAGCCACGCGTATTGACACGTTTCAGCCTTCCATAATCATCATCAGATTGTGATGGCGAACGGAAAAAAGAGGATCAATTCGCAGTTCATATAATTTGGAAATCAAAATTACTTATGCGGCTCTTACTTCTAGAAGTCTCGCATACATTATTCATGACTAAAAATGTGGGTTGCACAATTTCTATGCAGTCGTGAACATAAATTTTCTGCTGATTTCACAACATACATATAACTTATATGGTTAAAAAATATTTGATAGCTGGGGATATCAATTATTTAAATCATGTTTGCGAGTATGAACTAAGCACAAATCCCGTTTTATATTTCTGAAAGATATCTTTTGAATGTTTGCGCACTGCGAGCCTCATATGTTGAATCTTCGCAATTTCAGTTCGCAGATTGTCGCTTTGGACTATCAGTTTTGCACAGATCCGATTCATCAACAGTTCCAAGTACGAATCGATTTTGTCTTCTTTTAGGCTCGGTACGGATTCGTCCCTTCCTTTCGAAGGCTTCTAGATCGTTCATACAAGTCACTAATCAAGATTAGATTATACCTCATTGCCAGTGGTTAATATGAACGATGTTAAAGACTTCGAAAGAAACGAATGAATCCAGACCCAGCAAATAAAGGAAAAATCGATTCGTACTAAAAAATGGCGATGAATCAGATCTTTTCGAAACTGATAGTGCAAAGCGACAACTCATTGTATTTTACCAGTCGAAAAACAAAGCTGAACTATCGTCAGTACGTGGGACTCACGGTAGTTTTGTTATGTTGTTCAACGATTGGTTATATACAATGTGAATTGGGCCTCCTTGAATCTTGTAAACTTGATTTAAGGAATTTTAAATACCAGCCGCACAAGGATTGATTGTTTACCTGCATAACATATCGCTTGATTCAATCTTAGACGCAAATAGATATTTAGCAACTTTTATTTCTAATACTTTATTAAATCGCATCTGTTACACAATTATCGATTGTAGATCGATTAAAAATATTTTATTTAAAATTTGATGAGTAAGAAAAACTGAATAGGGTACGTTAACTATAAGAAGTATAAGCACTAAGGCGGCATAGGAAATACTGTACTTGCTTTATTTTGTAATGCTTAAAACTTAGCAAAATATTTAGCTAACTATATACCATATATTTAACACTTCTGTTTCGGACGAGTTTTTTTAATTGTAACCAACAATTTCGTTAGTCTTAGGCTGAACTTATGATCAGTTTCCGCGAAATAATACAATATTTTGATGGTTTATTAAAAATTCCCGTGGACAAATTCCGTCCACATTCAAAGAGCAACAAGAAGTCTATAAAATAAATAACTGTAAAAGTAACAGTTTATGGTATGCATTTAATAGAGTAATTAACAATGCAACACAATGAATGATTTCTACTAAGAAAAACGTGGCACTTATCGTAAATAAATAGCCCAATAAAATTTCGATTCATGCTATAGTGATTGCTTCATTATACAACGAACGTAGACAATAATCTATCCGAGGATAAATATGCAATTTTACAAAGCAAAATCGTCTTAAATCGTCCACCATGAAATGTGGGCATCCCGTAATGATATTAATATAGATCACTGTGACATAACTTATTAAACAATACGATAAAATTTATTTTTGTTTATGTTCGGAAGAAATCCACAAATCCATTAAATTTGTCAATAGTTTATTTTCTCCTAATTCAGCAAATGCAAAGCGTAGAAATTAGTTAAGATTTCGTGCAAAATCTATAAAGGAGAATAAATTTAAACGCTTGAATATGAAAGAAGTGAACAAACTCGGGCTCTGAAGTAGCGTTATTGAAATGATTGTATTCGAACTATTCTTTGGACTTTTTTGCGCAACCATTCCATTACCTTAAGGAGAACCGTTTGCTACACGTTTTTATTTCAACACGAAGTTAGAATCACGTAATAAATTAAACTTAATCGCTTACACATGATTTGTCAAACTAATAAAATGAAGAAATGGTAAATGTTTAAAATTGTTGGCCAAATTAAATTGACAGACTGACATATGATAGCTAAGTAGAAGCATCAAGGTAATTAAAATTTGTATTTGGATACCTTATGTTGAGTAGTTCATGTGATTACTAGTGCTGTTGAAACGTCGCCTACAAGTATAAATGAATAACTTAGGGGAAAAAATTCCTATATGCATATACGAAAAGAATTTTGTCAGATACGAGAAGCGCCTTTCTTCATAATTTCTCCACAAGTGTAAAAAAATTAATATATTTTTTTTCTAAATGTAGAACAAACAGAATTTTAAAATGTAGAGAGCACCTATGAAATATGGGAATGGCCAATGATTTATAGACATCAACGGACATTTTGGCTCAATGTCAGCACCTGCCTTTTCCGCTAGCTTAAGTCAAGTTGCAATTCGGTTATCATGAATTACCAATTTGTTTCGGTGCTTAAAATTGGTAGGTGTCTTAAAGGCAGCATCTGGTGAACATATGTCCTAAATTTCAGAAATATCCAGCGAAATTTCAGAAAAACATGCACAATTTGATTCGACACGTGTTTAATTTACGATTACCTTTCACTCTAGTAATTACGCATATTTTGACGATTAGCTAATCGATTTATTTTACATAAACAATGATTATTTCTGATTCTGTGTTGCTTTCTCTGGTTTTGAGTTGGTTGTTTAACTATTTTGTAATAAATTTAACAATCAGAAAAAGCTTAAAACAACACAAAAGCATTCTTGTCCGGACAATTTATTTAAAATTCACTAAAAATACGAATCCTTGCACAATTGGACATATTGCGTCTTTTATTGCCGTCATTTAAACTTTGCACTTATTTCGAAAAGGTAATCCAAATTTTCCTTATTTCTTTTGGTGTTTTGCCGACTATCCATTTTCTTATGTGGCAAAAATCTACTTATAGTATCCCCTTTCTATGCGTTTGACCTGCCATTGTGACTTCGGTTTTCATTCGAGTAACTGGATTTCAAATTCAAATTTAAGTTATCCTTTTTGGTTTTAAAGCACTATATATATATATATATATATATATATATATATATATATATATATATATAATTCTGAATTATGTATGGAGAAAAATGAGACAAGTTGATTCATAGTAATCCTACTTCTTATAAAAAGACAATTGACTTTGTTTAAAAGAAACATGTTGCGCGACAGGCAATAGATCATTTAACTGATTATCGAGTTGTGATCCGATTGACTTTGTTGTTCAAAATTATCTAACAATATTTTTTTTTTACTTCTGGATTTCGCTTGGGTAGAAATTGTTTATGTCCATAAATATTGGCTTTCCGAATACCGGTTCTTTTAACTTTTTTATATAGGTCAAAGTAATTTAATAAAACGATTAAGAAAAAATAAATTTGCACGTTTAATCAACACGTGGAACTATTTTATTTTTATTCAACAAATATTTCTTTAAAAATATATTTAGCGTGTGACCGAGTGCATTTAAAAATATAATAGCGACAATTTTTTCTAAGAATGTCATATATTTTTTATTAGGTCTAGTTAAATAAAGGTTTTATTTGATATTTATTTAAATATAACATCCCTGATTTAATTATTAATGAGATGAAGTAAATGAAAAATACATCGCTTATGCTAAATTTCACATCATCTCTAATCAAAACCAAGTATGATTGTTCACCTGAGTTCAAATAGAGGCAAAGCCATTTTGTTGGTGGACCGTGTTGACGTTTTAACAATAAATTATGACAGCAGTAAACAACAAATGCTTTATGACTTTTTTAGCGACGATGCTCAAATAAGGAAATAGTTTTTTTTGTTATAGACTCGTACAAAATAACCCAATAAATTATTTTAGACAATAGTTTACCTGCCGAAGCCGTCTGATTAATAACAAAAAGCTTGCTTCCGTTAACGAGAGAGAAAATTGTAAATGAGATACACTACTACTTTAAATAATATTTGAACGTAAATAATTGTATGCTTTTTTTCGAAATCGATTCATTTCACATAACAAATGTTATAAATCTTTGCTTCATTTCGTTTTTAAAATGCAGACAGATGGCCACATTTTTTACCAAGAATCATAATTTAAAATTAAGAGTACAGAGATTTATTTAAAACATTTATCGCGCTTATAGATATTGAAATTATTGATGTAGTCTTAAACTCTAAGACTGTTTGTAAATATATATATTTTATCGAATGAAATTATTACGATTCAAATAAGTGCGAAATTTGAACATCTCAATCTGATAATTCCATGAGGTATTTCTTTTAAATATAACGCGTTAGTCCATATTTCTTTCTTCTAAATTTTATTATAAATGTGAATAAAAAATGTGCAACCATAGCATGTCATATTTCCAAACTACTTTAAAATTTTTAATTCAAATTTTCCAAATAGATCATGAAATATTTTAATTCCAATATTCAATTTATTATTTAAAAATTGGCATACAAGAATAGCATTCGAAATGATAAAAAAATTGAAAATAATAGATTATCAATAAAACGAAAATTCAATTTCGTACTCCATTCTTGGCTGCAATACTATATTCAATAATTTCTAAATATAAACAAAATAATATTAATAAACAACTGTTATTATTTATGATATATTTTTTCTTGATTTTATCTTTGTGATTATGTTTATCGACAAGTGGACATTTATTGAAAATGAAAAAAAACTTATTCTAATTTTCTATATATAATCATGTATGTTGTAAGCGATAAACAATGTTTGCAAATACTCAACTGGAAAGTAACAAAACTGCCAGGTATTATTTTTTTAAACAAATTTTAATCGGGATAACAGAGTTAAGCAAATTTCGAATAAAACTTTGGTCAATACATGCCAGCGTGCCATTAAATATCATTGTTGATGGGAAATTGTTTTGAATAAATAGTATTACTTATCAAATAAATGGCATACCAATTTTAAAAAAGCTTTTATAGCTTACAATTTTAGTTTAATTTTAAAAAAAACATCAAAAATATAAAATATGGCTTGGAAATGTATTGCTTATAAAGCCAATTTTTAACTATATTATCTAAGTTGGCAAGTATTTTCCACCCATTTTGTGCAGCGGCTAACGTAAGTAAATGCAAGTAGGCAAAATTTCGCGTCAAAATTTGTTATACATTATTAAAGTAAATACGGTTTTAATGTATCATTAAATTGGAAGACATTAGAACTCAAAAATTTTGCTCAATATTATTCTTTTTAGGATGAAGACCTATACTCAAGATAACCCCCATTTGAAATGTTAAACATTGTTTGTAATTGGCCTTATAAGTGGGAGTTTGCAGAATATGATGATCTGATTGATAAGAGCCTACTCAACAGAGGGTCAAAAGGACATTAGTTCAAACGAAATATACGACTTTGGACTACAGTTTCATGCCGTGTTCTTCTTCATCTCCAATTAACTACTTTAGATACAATACGCACTATTAGAAAACTCGCTTTCAGAGAATGTGCAAAAATGCTTAGCGCAAAATACTCTGTATGATATTTTTATTTATGGAGAAAACATGTTTTAATTTTAAATTATGAAATTAAACAATTATTGATTACTACATACGTATTATTTTATAAATATATAATACAAACTTTATGAGCATTTAAAACATTCCACAAATTTTAACTGTGTAACAGGATCTAAGAATATATTCGAAGCAAGCAACTGTGGAATAAAAACCGTCTTTTAAAGTCTGTCTTCCAAAAAGCATAATTTTCTTTCATTCTGAAATTGTAAAAATTTGTTTATTTAGTATAAAAATTAATTAAAGCTAACTCTTTTCAATTTGACATCAGCTATCATATATAAATCGTTTTTTGCTTGTTTTGATTATAAATATCTTCGAAAAATCATGTAAATCTTTATTTTAGCAACTGAATTACTTTTACAAGTAAAAGAAAATTCATGTGTATTTGAGAAATTTATTATATGTATGGTTCGATTACGTTGATTGAGTGTTAGTTTGCCTAATTTTACGGTAATTATGTCGTATTCATTTTAAAAAGATAATTGGAAGTTTATATTAAAATCAGTTTTTCTTAAATTGGACAAAGTTTAAATTCTCTAGTTACAAGGTAACATGAGCTCCGTTATGATTACAATTTATTAAAAGACATTAGTTGTCTCTTCGTTCGGTTAAGGTCTAGTAATCAAAATCTTACATTATTTAATTGAGATGTATATTTGGGGTCAGCCTTCATTCTGCGTGATATTTAATACTGTCTGTTACTCGAAAAATAAGAAATGCCTTAAAATATATGTCTGGTTGAATTCGCTAATTAGAAATATACTAATTTAATTTCTACATGGTTATCGTGGCCAAATTATCGTGTCTAATAATGAATGCCATCGGATACCGAACAAGTTGGAAATTGTGTATATGCTTGGTCAAAATTCTACTTCAATCTATGCGTACCAATCGCATAAAAAAGAAGATGCCAAATAATAGGATTTATTAATGGGATTCTTATTCATAATGGGATATTGGCTAACAGGAAAATCAATTTGAATTATATGCTATGCATTTAATAAAAATTTAAATATTAAGCTAATTAAAAACGAAACACAATATTGACCAGGCATGCGTGTGTGCGATATCTTTATATGAATGCGGTTACTATATGCTAAAAATTCAACAAATTAAACACCTTGTGGAAGTTTCTACTTTGATTCAATGCGTTGATTTAAATACCAAATAGAACCAGCTATTTAACCCTAACACGTATGATTGTTCTCTACAAATAAATAAACCAACGAAAAATATCAAAACAGCCTATGCATAAACGCATGAATTGCATTCACAACTGAATCTTTTCATTCGCTAGTTCTTCCAATTAAACTGGATTACTCAAGTTGAGAATTAAAGTAGTGTGCTTATAAATTTCGGTCCTTCATGTTTACCAAAATTAAGTGGACTTTGATATTTGGTATAGTGAGTGATCTAAAAAATGAAGTATTACATTTTTGACAACTGTGATTTATTCATGCCACAATGGTAAAATAGTGTTAGTTCCATTTTAATATTTTCTTTTAAATGACAAAAACAAAGTTGTTCAATAAAATTAAGCTTTGTTCCCTAGCCTGGAAAGAGGCATTATAAATATATTCGTTCACATGTTTTTCACTTTAATTGGAGTGCACTTTTTCGCTCGAACATTAAATATAAAAAATACAAATTTAGAGAACGGGTGTGGAACTAACGTGCTTTTTATAGATTAAATATTAATTTGCAAACATTGAGTTACGAACTAGCACGCGCATAAGTTTAAAATGTAATTTAATTGCAAAGCAATGAGATTGGTTTTTACTTCTAGTACGAAAACTAGATTTATGAAAATTTTACGACCATTTGCGCAATCAATGCTTGTTGACTTGTAAAAAAATATTGGAAAAACTGATTTTCTTAAAGATGACGTTTATTTTGATCAATGTACACCATTTAATCTCTTTCACTTCGCTTGCTTGAAATTAAGATTTTTATTATCCCGTCAGCGTGATGTTTCCAATTCTTAAAAATCAGAACTGACTTTAGTACACGATACATTGTATAATGTTTATTATCTCAATTGATATTCTTTTTGCTTTATGCTTCGCGTAAGATTGAATCCTAATTTCTTTTACATATATAATCGCAATTCAAGAGGAACGAGTTATAAGATATGACGTTTCTTGCTATGTTTAAAACTCTTCAGACATTAATGTATCGCGATCGACATTGAGCAGCACATATCTCATTTAAATGCACAGCACTTTAATCAGCTTTCATTACTCTTCGCAGAAGTTACACGATAAATTTATATTTGTATCGACGAAACACATATTCATGCCAATAAATCATACCCTGATATATTTTTTTAATCGAAAGTTTGCCTGGGGCAATTTGTAAATGATTTAAATAGTTTTGCAAGAATTTGTTTCTATATAACTATATAAACCACACACAAATATTTCGCTCCTAAAACGTGCAAAATAATGCCTAAATATGAACGTTTTCCTGGAAATACAGCATTTGAATTTTAATAATAACAAACCAAGGGAAACAATTCATTTTTGTTAATCATATTGCAGTACGCGATGTAAAATGATCCAGAATTCCAAGTATTGAATGCGGTAAATTAATAACTTACTTAATAATTCTTTGAGAAGTTATCACTAGTGAATCAAATAAGCACCTGTCGAGATCTTTCGAGTTTTGTGCTGCTTCAAGAAATTAGCAGAATTATTCCGTTGGTAAATTTAGGCGAACCATCTAATTCCATTTCCTTTTTTGTTGTACAAATGAAATTACACGCTCTTTTGCTGTTGCTGTGTGTTTAAGGTTTTGTGATTTACAAAAAGCATCCTCAGGCGGAAATTTAATTTCCCTATGCTTGGCAATATTGAACAGAAAATACAAGTTATTTTTAGCGGACACTACGCCTTACAAGATACCCAGGAACCTGTAGAATAAATGCATCAGCCTAAAAGAAAAATAATAATGAAAGGTAAAAATGAAACTTTTTGTGATTTTTCAAAATTGGAGTTGCAATTTCTAACCATGGATATTTAAAGATAAGCACCAATAAATGACTAAAAAAAGGATATTTCCTGTCGTTAAAACTTTCAAAACAATTCATATAGTTTAAATAAACTTCTGAGAGAGATTTTTCGTTGTTAATTTGACGAAAACATTTCAAACGTCAGAAAGTCATTAAATTCAGTTTGTCTGTTTTCAATGTATGTGCATTAAAATACTCGGAATCAAAGAAGGTTAACAGACCAGAAGTTGTCCTGATTATTAAATACCTTTCTGCTCAACCGATGGGTAATTTTGCTCTAGTCGCCAAAATATAAATGCATATAAAAAATACAAAATAGCTGCAAGATATTACATACCTGAGCGTTTTAATGAAACTTACAAATAACAAGTTAGACTTGATCTGAATTACAAAATAAAATTTGATTCTTATCAGTTAACAATATTTTTTAATTAATTTGTTAAAGCCAGATACTTTTCTTCAAACGAAAACCGTTGTAGAATTCTGTTTAACAGTTTGGTAATTGCTTTAATTTGAACGTAATTATGCGAAATTATTTGTCTCTTTTAAATACTATTTGTTAGGTGTTACATCTTAAAAATTTGCATAATCTGACATAAATAATGAATTATAATGTAATGGCTTCCAAACTTTATTGATTATTCGAAATCAGTTTTAAAATACTTTCTGAGGTGTAGCTCTGAGGATCACAATTTAACGAATAACGGCGAAACTGTTTTAGTAATGGTGATGTATAATTGTATAAATATTTTATATGTATTGCACAATATTGTGCAAATACTATATATCGAGGTACCTATATAAATATATATATATATATATATATATATATATACACGATTCTATGTAAATTCACATTTTTATCTGATATATATAGAGAGTATTTTATATATCTAGTGACCGAGGTGGCTGGATGGAATATTATATGGAAGAGATGCAAAATATTTCCTGCCTGCAGGATAGGCTAAATAAAACCATACGTGATCATATAATAGATAATTGCGTGTGGTATGCGGTAAGGGTGGATGGATTGATCGAAACCGAGACTATGAAGCAACTGTGCTCTGGTCTGAATCCCAGTTGCGGAAAGGCGTAATTTATATATATATATATATATATATATATATATATATATATATATATATATATATATGTTTGTGTATATGTGTCTGACCAGATCCTACTTTCTTATTGTCGGACAATAATATTGTCCATTGATATTGACGTATCAAAGGTAGAATACAGGCCATTACTGATATAAATATTTCTATTATAAACAATTTCCAAAGTTTTAGTTCAATACGCTCAATATCCTACGGATTTAAGCAGATCAAAATGTAACAGAAAAGCGTAATGTTAAAATGACGATGGCTCGGCAAGCTCATAGGAAACAAAATATTTCCAGAAAATTACACGTCAGGAAAACCGTTCATGTATGCTTTTGAGACGGCAGTCGAGTGTAGCAGGGTCATCATTTAGAATTATTTGTATTTTGTGCGTGC
The DNA here is from genome assembly GCA_029291075.1 of Eudiplozoon nipponicum. Taxonomy (NCBI): domain Eukaryota; kingdom Metazoa; phylum Platyhelminthes; class Monogenea; order Mazocraeidea; family Diplozoidae; genus Eudiplozoon; species Eudiplozoon nipponicum. Next base: position 95,756 of record JAQBSW010001168.1, on the reverse strand, counting down.
TTGTTATTAGATAACACCTTATAAGCACGACCATTATGACCCAGTCAAAAGCAATGACAAAACCTCAGAAAACATTCACGCGTGTGGCAAATTGCTAAATACAATAAAACGAAAATGTAGAATAACGAAAAGACTAACAAAATATGAGCAGTATTTCTAACTTTACAATTGGATCACTAATACACTAAACTATTTCAATAAATATTACGCAATAAAATTGTTTCTAAGAAGAACCGATGTTTGATGTGCCCATAGGAGAGATACCCTACAGCACCTACGGCAGGCGAGGTGTTGTTCTTGCTATCTGAGTATACCCTGAAGTATTTTTCCGTCATTCTACTTTATATATATATATATATATATATATATATATATATATATATATATAACAGAATAGTATGAATGTTTCAAATTCATCACAAAACGTAAATCACAAGATAATAGATGAAAAAGAAATTTTTAGTAAGATTAAGGATATTTGCAGTTTCTTATTATTTTTATTTAGTGTACATAAATGCAACTGCACTATGCTGCTAAATATGGATGCAAAATTTGACGGCTTATACTAATTGACGCATTGTGAAACAAAACATACCGCGTCACAATTGAATAGCCAACCTATGATCCTAATCTGTCTTCTACTGTGCAGGCTCATTTTCGTTTACCGATAGTACCATTGACCCAATCCAGCTAGACCGATTTTCAGTCCCAACGAAGAAGTCACGATAACACGTAACGTCGATAGCGTTAGGATTTAGAGAATACAAGTTTAAATTTATTTTCAGACGCGCAGATTGTGTTGACTCTTTATTGATATGTTCACACTTTTTCTATCAATTAGTTTTTCTCAAATTGTTCGTGAACCAATCTTTTCTTTACATTTTCAAATTTTTTGGACTTCATTTCTGGTCTCAACTTCAGGTACCATACTCACTTGAAACGCAACTTGAGACATATGTGATATCCCTGTTCAAGACAGATCTATTTATATTTATTATACTTCCTAAATAATTGTTTTTTGTCTGCCCCAATATGCGGTCTTAATACCTATTCTCCTATACTCACATGTAATTAAGAATATAACCACATTCCTTCCACACACGCAAATCTATACAGGCATAAATGTACTATAATCTAAATTGACATTTACGGAATGGATATAGGCAAAACATATGGATTGATATACACGCTTATCCGTGATGTCTCGATTTCTTTAATAATTGTTCTGACATCAATCATCAGTCAGCACAGTCTGCGCACCTAAAAATTTAAAGAAATTAAGGTTATACCGACCTACCAGGGCTATTAATAATCCAGAAACATAAATTTGCTCATTAAAATTCAACGATGATAACACCGCGCAAAGCATTTCTTCGTCATTCAAGTATAAATACATATTGGCTTATACAGACTCACTGAACACTTATTCAAAAAGTATTTCGATAATAAATATATTTAAATGAAAATTTTAAAAAAACGCATGGTTGTCAAAAATTTACATAGTGGGATAATATTATCCCACATTCTTGACCAAAATATATAGTGGTTAAAGGGCGTAATACAGGCTCCTACTGATGAGTCAACAGTAAGCAGAAAACGAATGTGCATGAGATTATACTTTCTGTTTATGCTGCCTTTGGTTTATCCTTCTGGTCAGAACTGAACTAATTTGTTATTAGTTTCCAATTTGGCATTAGTGACGAATTGCTATACAGAACGTAAAAAGGTAGGGTGCTCTATTTTTCTAGACATCCTTTGTCGAAGCAATTACCAAATATACCTTTCAGAGCTCGAAAGAGATTTTAAGCATTCAAAATTATACATTGATAAAAGATTTAATATATTAACGCAATTTTTGATAAATATAAAAAAAACATTGTCATTTCCTTAGTATTATATGTAAATAGTGCATAAAAAACCTTTCAAAAATTTCAAATTTCTCTGGACTTAAAGAAAAATAAAGCAAACGTAGAATGAAACAGAACAAAATACATATACCTGTCTATTATTAATGTAAATATGTTTTTGTTGATCTTGATTTTAATTTTTAAATCTTATGTGCATACATTTTACAGGAATACTTTAAACCTAGAATTGCCGCCTTCTCTGATACAGGAGCATAATAAATTGGTGTTATTTACTATACATAAAATTGTATCAGAATCTCGAAACTGGTTTACTTAAGAAAAAAAGAAAAAATGTTGATAATTTTTATAATTAAATTCTAAAATTATTCAATTACATAAAACGTATTACCCTATATGAATTTAAAAAAATACATTTCAAGATAAACATTAGCGCCTCCACACCTTCCTATCAGCTGATTTACCGGAGGAATACATAACAAAATAATTTTTTTTATAAGAAAAGCTGTCCGTGTAAAAATGCATTATATTTATATATATATATATATCTTCCCAAAATTTCTAAAAGAGAAAAAGCTCAACCAAGCAAAAATTCGCATTGCGTTTTAAAAGCCAAATGGTAATGCCATGCAAAATAATATTTTTTGATTTCACAGATCCGGACAAAATTAATCTCTTCGTAACAAGGAAACATTCCGACAAACATAGCCTTAACTAACGTTAAAATTAGCTTTGTTTACATTTCGCAAATTTCACAGAACTGAACTGTTACCTCATAGCTGCACGGGAACCACTGATTTTATTTTGCACCAACCAGGATAGTATGTTCTCCGACACACGTTATTTCATTCTTCCACTGCATCTGCCTAAATGTGATCGTCGAAAGTAAAAAATTCAGGTTTAGATAACGTTAGAAGCAGATTTGCGGCGGAATACTTTGTCTTTCAAACTTGCAAGATTATTCCGTTGGTGGATTTTATGAATTCTAAATCAGATAGATTATCCTTAAACCCGAAAGCAGAAAGACATCTATATCTTTTGTACTTCTATGCCACTTCACATTTATATTGCAAGTGAATATACACTGGTTTGTTTTTAACATTACAAACATTCAAAACGTGTATAACTATAATAATGAAGTTTATATTTATCTATAAATTTTGTTTTTAATAGTTGCTAATCCCTGCATTACGCATATCATACAACTCAGTCAGCAACCAGTCTGGCAAAAAATCACAACGACCGACTACATAATGTTTGAATTACGCCGTTTCTCTATTTGAAAGGGCCTTCGTTGCTAAATTAAAAATATAGCGCTGATCATATTTTATTATGTAAAACTGATTTTAAATTATGCCATCATTAATAACACATTACTGATACAATAAATATCTGGAGTATCACATTTTCGTTTTCGTAAATACGAAAATCGAATGCTATTCACAGAAGGTATGCGCAAATTGTCCGGCATTCGAGCGGCTATTATCGTCCAAAAATTTAAGATAAACCTAACGAATGTATAGTTTAACTTAATTACAAATTTAAAGTTATTTCGTTCCGAAATGCACTTAAAAATATTTCCCATGTTATTTGACAAAGCCAAACCGAATTCCAGACTATCGTTCTGACGATATAGCTGACCATTAAAAAAGATTTAAATATCTGAACATAATAGACCGATCATCTTTCCAACTGTGTTTTAATCATTTAAATCAAGTTTTCGAGATTGTAGTAAACACCAATCCCATTGTATTTAACCAGTCGTCGAATAACAACAAAACTACCGCCAGCTGCAACGCACCGATACCTTTCGACCTTCCGTGATCATCATCAGAGTACGACGACCAACTGTCTATCGAGGATCCAACTACATTGAATATATATGGAAATCAAATTTAGATATTCGGCTCTCAGCTCTAGCTGTTTCGCATACATTGAACTCGACTGTAAATGTCGGCTGCACCATAACTATGCTGACACGAACATTAATTGTTTGCAGCTTTCGCCACATATACGTATATAGGCAATACAATTTTTTTTTAAATTGATTGCGCGTGCGTTGGTAACAATTTTTTAAAATCAAGTTTGCGAGCTTGAAGTTAACATCAATCCCATTGTATTTAACCAGTTGTTGAACAACATAACAAAACTACCGCCAGCCGCAACGCACTGACGCGTTTTGACCTTCCATGATCATCATCAGAGTACGACGGCAAACTGACTTACGAGGATAAAACCACATTGAATATATATGGAATTCAAATATAGATATACGGCTCTCACCTCTAACCAATTTGCGCCATTGAACTTATGCTTTAAATCAAGTTTGGGAGCTTGAAGTAAACATCAATCCCAGCCATTTAACAGTCGTCGAATTCTTATAACAAAACCACCGCCAGGCACAACGCACTGACGCATTTCGACCTTCCGTGATGATCATCAAATTACGACAGCAAACCTTGACCTCGAGGATCAAAACGCATTGAATATATATGGAAATCAAATTTAGATATGCAGTTCTCACCTCTTGCGGTCTCACATACATTAAACTTGACTGGAAATGTCGGCTGCACAATTTCTATGCAGTCACGAATATTAATTGTTTGCAGCTTTCGACACATATACATATATAGGTAATAAAATTTAAAAATAATTGATTGCGCATGTGATGGTAACAATTTTTTAAATAAATTTTGCGAGCTTAAAGTAAACACCATTGAATATATAACTATATATGGAAATTAATGTTAGATATGCGGCTCTCATACATTGAACTTGACTGGAAATGTCGGCTACACAATTTCTATGCAGTTACGATCATTACAATCAGTCTAAGTTTTGTAAATATATCATGATCATAATTGTAGACATAAACAATCGTTTCCATTAAAGGCACACTAGTAAATAATTACCCAAAATCGAACGAACACATTCATTTATGTTAAAAGTTCAAGTCGTCTAACATATTAACAAATTTTAAGAAATATTTCAAACTATACAAAGATGAGTGATTTTAGTTTAGATTCAAAAAGCTAGCCAAACATTTGTTCAATTCATGATTTCGCGAATTTTTTAATTGAAACTCATTCCCTTAAAAAGATACCGTATTTTTGCATCTTCGTTAAAGCACAATCCTAATTATTTGTGTGTTTACTGACAACTGTTAACAGATTACTGTAGGTTCGATCCTTCCATCTTGTAGCAGTTAGGATAATTCAATAATAATAAAATTTTTCATTTACACTCTTAATGTAAATTTTATTATGTGTACCATAAATCAATTAATTGACTTGAGAGACTTAATTATCACCATCCATGACGATTAAGCTAGACCTTTTCCTGATGGTTCCAAAAACGAGGGAACAAATCTATTGCAAGTATGAAACGTGCTCTTGATAAAATGAACAATATGTACAAGTTTGCCATTAATTTATGAAACAGGAACTGAAACTTTTACAAGGTGAGTCTCTCACTTCTGAAAATAGGTTTTGCTTTCATTTGCTCTCTATGTTCACATATTTCTATCTTGTTTTGCTTTCCAATTTATATATAAATATATGTTCATTAGTAGATATTTGAGAAGACCATGCGAAAGAAAATTTTCTTATATCTGATATAATTTCTTTTTTTTGCACACAGGAAGGGTACAATAATATTACATAATAGCTGAAGCAGAGTTTGTTTCAAAATTCAATCAGCCGCCTCATTTAAAAACGAATTTTGATGATAGCCAAGGGAAATTTATTAATTAATATCAAACTATACAAACTTTAAGTTAATCAATGTTATGATTTTGGTAAAACATTAGTTTCATTTTATACAAAAAATTGTCAGTATAAATTAAGAATTGCATAATGTAGAAAAGTAAGTTTATTAAGTAAACTGGGTTCATTCTCATTAGAAACTCATCATGTACTATCCAGAAATTTCAGCGTAGATTACACGAAGAGTTGACAATAAGGACGAAACCAATTTACTGGATGAATTACCTTTTCTACATTATGCAATGTTTGGTTTGTCCTGACAAATTTATGTATTTAATGGGACTGGTGTTTACATCAAATCGTAAACATGTTGCAAGCACAAAATTTCTTTCGGCACTAGCATTAACGATGGATTTTTAAGCTCCATCTAAATTTGTGTCTTTTTTTAAAATTTCTAATTTCTATAACAGTTTGGAGAGATCGATATAGTTTTTGTACTTTCTTAGGCTGATTTTTTTCTATCCAGACAAAATAATAAGTAATTTTTTCCTCCAAATATTCAGATGTTGAGGGGAAACTAAATCGAAATCGTGTAACTATAATCATTCATAAATCTGTTTTTAAATTCATATTGGTTAATACGTAATTTGTGTATTCGAAGAATAACTATCCTACGAGTATTGCCTTTAAAGAAAATAAAAATAAGAAAATATAATGATATTTATAAAATCATAATTGTGCTAATTTGCGTACCGGATTCGTTCGATTTTTTTGACATTTTCTTACCATTTGTTCAATCATTCGACGTTTGTTCTTGCACACAAAATATAACTGAATAAAATTTAAAAAGTATTAATTTTACCGCTGCTAATTTTTGAAAATTAAGCTTGCAATTTCTCCTGTCAATGATTTTACTCAGAACAATTCTTATTTGTAATATATAAATTACATTTAAATTTATTAATCAGACAATAATTGGCTAGTTGGATGCTTTTTATCAAATTTGCGGTTTGAAATCTAATAAAATGCTTAATAAGATAATAAGCCAATGCATATCTTTTATCAAATAAGTATTTTTAAACTGTTGGATGGTGGAATCTCCTTTTTTCGTATTTAAAACAGAAGAACAAAATTCTTGTTAATTTTTCAAAAATTTCACTCCGAAAACTCAATATATAGGGACGTCAAACTTGCCGAAAAATTTGCGCTAACATTTCAATACATACAAAATTTTCATAGTGTACTGGCGCTGTAATTAGCGAACCAATAGCTTGATTTAATCGATCGAACTCACTTTTGACACGTATTAACTTCATAGTAATGTAATGGTTATATCGTTTTTCTTGAATTATGAAGGACTCAGTGTAAAAGCGACACTTCAACCGATTTCAGGTAAGACCATTTCTTGCATACACTGTCGACTTGATCATATTTCATGCAGAAGTATACCGTGGATCTGGTAACCCAGTGCTGCTCCTCGCCTACGTGTGGCATGTATGCGATGAATGATTGTAAAAATACTATTCTTTCTCTCGGTGTGCTAAATTTTACTTACTGTCCTGGGTGAGTAAAAAATTTTATGTTAATAGATGTACAATTTAACAAAAATTGTTTGCGTGGGTGGTGGTAACAATTCTTTAAATCAAGTTTGCGAGCTTGAAGTAAACACCAAATCCATTTTATTTAACCAGTCGTCGAACAACATAACAAAACTACCGCCAGCTGCAACGCACTGACGCTTTTCGACCTTCCATGATCATCATCAGAGTACGACGGCAAACTGACTATCGAGGATCAAACCGCATTTAATATATACGGAAATATACATCAATCAATTATTGTTCAGTGCGTTGCGGCTGGCTGTAGTTTTGTAATGTTATTAGAAGACTGGTTAAATACAATGGGATTGGTGATTACTTCAAGCTCGCAAACTTGATTTAAATAAGATACACAATTTATTATACTATTCATTTAAATAGTACTTTATTATGATCATCGCCTTTGAGACTTGCGCAGTATAATTTATCTAGAATAGGAAAACGTATTGGGTAATTGGGAGTATATTTATTATGGATTGTGGGTAGTTTATTTCGAGAACATTTAAAATTCTATTTTACAATATTTCAGTTATAGCCATTCCGGGATACCATTTGATAAATTTAATAGCTATTATTCCAGTTTAGATTGTTCTCAAGTTTTTCTGCAACAGACTAACAATTATTGATAATTAATTTCACGTGTATATGTGTGTATGTTTGTTTATGTTGACCTTTGTATGTATCAGTCATTCATAATGCTGTTTGTGATCTTTTTATTGTGAATCGTTCGCATGAATTTGATCCGGGATTTCGTTTTTTTCGTCATAGCGTGTACTAAATCTTCTTCCTTGTTTAACATCTGTACTTTCGTCTTGTGTACAAGTTGTGTTTTGTTCTCCTGGGGTACAATTGATCGATAATCTATCAGAATTTCGATTGATGTTAATTTATGAACGTGAAAATCTTTACTTATCTGTTTTTAATAAAATATATTGTCAATTATAAAAAATGTTTGTTTGTGTTGGTTCAATTCATGCAATATTTTTTTCTGAAATTCTTTAAAATTTTCACTTAGCATTATGAATAAAAATATCTTCACATAAGAAGTATAATTATTTATTATTTTTCCACTTAAGCGAAATTTATTTCTGTAGTTTAGATACAAATCTGAAGGAAGCTCAATTTTTCCTCACCTAGTGCAATAGTTCAAGACAACGTATCACAATTATTATGAATATTTTTGATAAATATATCCAACATCAGTATGTAGTTATTACGCTAATTCCCTAAAAACTCCTTTCATTTTTTTGTAATCCCCTATCTGTCTTCGACCAACTGTACAGATTTTGATATTTTCTTCTTACTTGAGTAAAACACTTATTTTTATCATTCAAATTTAATTCCTTGCTTTTCGTTTTACAGTGCAGTTACCAATTTATTTAATTCTTTTCTTAATGGTTCTTATGTTATATAGCAATACTTTACTATTAAGCGCTGAATAATTCATTTAACGATTGCCGAATTAATACTAACTTTCACCATGCTTGCATTTGTCGGCATTAAATTAGCTTAGCTTTGTTGGACTTAATTGTCCTCTGAAAGAGTAACACATTTAGTCCATCTGCCATTTATGGCATACCTAATCTTCTAGTGTGCGCGTCGGCTTGCAGGAAAGTCTGCCGACACAGAAAATCAAATTAACTTTAGTTGAGCTTTCGAATTAATAAAAAAACTACAATCTAATAAATGCTTGAAGGTAAATTTATTTAGGTGCTCATCGTTGGAATCTTACTAAAGCAAGAATTTCCCTAAAGTCTTCTCCTGTTTTAAATTTCAAACTATTATTCATTTATGTTGACCGATTTGCAACTTCGACATAAATACTAACATTGCAAAACCATCTTAAAATATAAATCAAATATATATTGAATTTGCTTCTTTTCTCGCTAAAAGAACACCAAATGCACTGTCTAGCATGTAGTGATGAGATACATTTTATAGCAGAACAATAGATTCTTACGATCAGCCTATCTGCACGCGTTTCTTTTGCAAAAAAAGCCACGACGATAGGAATGTGCTTCGGCACTTGGAAACATTCAAACATGAAAGAAAGCAATTTTAAGCTTTCGAAGAAACACTGTCTCAACAACACAAGCCTTGAATTGATATTCACATATTTTGCTATTATTAGACCAATAAATCTCAGGCATTTCCAAACTCACCGTTTTACACTGGTAAACGAGATGAAATTATTATTATTACGAGACATATCACATAACTACTAACTGGTATGTAAATCATTAAACTACACTATGTAATTTAAAACCATTTACCAATGTCTACTTTTACAGTTCTATTCCGTAGTTTATAAGTTATCACTGCTAGCAAAAATTTAAATGAAACTTTTTCAGATATTTGTCGAAAAATTATTCTGTTGGTAACTAAAGAATTTTACTTATCAATATGGAACCTAATAGAGTATTTTTACAATAGAAATCGTTTTTGTATGCAATTTATTGGGAAAACACATACAAACCATTGCCACATGCGCATTACATACAAAAGTCACTGCGCAAATAAAATTTTATTATTTTTCTATAAATATGCGGTATAAAAGATGACTGCTGCCTTATTTAATTTTTATCTAAACAACTACAGGATATTAACAAATTTACTACTTTATGAGTTTTAAAAACATACTTTATGACAAATACATTTTGATGTTGCAAAGCTAAATAAAATAAATTTGAGATTTGCTTATCCTCTACGCTATTCGCAACGATATGGAAAATTGAATAGTTATGATGATCAGCTGTGATGCGAGATTTAGCATGACATTTCACGAAAACCCCAAGAATCTGTTTGAAAAATATGACTATCAATTATGTATTTAAATACATAAAGCTTAAATTATAGATTTATTATCGTAATAAAAGTGAACAAAATTAATAAGAATTAATTTTATATCGAAAGGTTTATCTGGTACAAAATTTTAGTAGATCAAGCTATTGCATAAATTCTTTATGCCGTTGTATTAATAGCTCGATAATTAGGAAATATCACAGCGCGCTGTATATAGATTTTTACTGCTTTTATTTTGGAGAATAAACAATAAAATTTCTTTTATTACTTGTGAAACCATTTAAGTCAACCAAATGGAAATGTGAATCGATTCAAAATTCGACGGCATCTGGTAATTAATTGGTGATTGCTCGAACAAGGCCATTATGGTTTATATGGTGAAATGCATTTTCAGTTTCTACTGCGGAAAAAATATAATCAAATATTGTAATCCTAATTAAGTTAATCAAGTATAACTTTAATTATATATATATATATATATATATATATATATATATATATATATATATATATATATATATATATATATATATATATATATGAAGGGAAATAACAGAGGCGCATACGAGTGACAGAAGTTTCCAAACAATATGAGCGTTCCAACAATTCAATCCACACTGGCACTGTTACTATATTGAAAAATACGAATTTGCGCAACAAGCTAGAAAGCGATCAGCCACACTGGGATATATATATATACATATATATATATATATATATATATATATATATATATATGAGTTAATAAATAATGAGGACAACAAAGTATATTTATGTAAATGCAAATTGGATAGATTAGTTTCTGAAAACGAAAAGTAATTGTCATCTTGGAAATTAATTATCTCAGCCAAACTCACAAGAAAAACTTGTTATTGGATCTAATAGACCAGATGAAATTCAATTTCGGTTTGGCGTAACATTCGATTTAAACAATGAGACACTGATTTGCTGGATTATTTCTTTAAATCAATTTTGAGCGTTGGAAATAAACCCCAATCCAATTATATTTAACAAATCGAACAGCATACAAAAACTACCTTCAGCCATTATCATGAAAGGTAAATATTTAGTTTTAAATCAGTATCATATCGTTGAAAGCAACTTCAAATATACAGTTAATCGGACATCTTGTACTTCATTTATGAGAAGTTTTGTAGGATCGCGAGTCAAACAATAATTCAAATATACAATTACTCAATATAGAGAGATTGGTTAATTCATTGTCTATAAAATGGATGATACCGATGTTGGAATATGAAGATAAGTAAGCGCATGTTTTTTTCCGGGTGTTCTAATGAACAAAATAAATATACTTAAAGTAGAAAAAAACCGTTTTAACTAGTGTGGGAGCAAGAGACATATAGCTTGAGCAGAATATAAATATATCTGGGGTAGAAAAAAGCCGGACAAATTCTCTACTTGGGGTGAGTCTCAGGATAGAATTCTATGTTGTAAACAAAGATTGCAGGGCGAATCTGAATGGTTTTGAAATACCTAGATCAAATTATGTTAAAGATTATTGTAAAAGATCTAAGCTAATTTCCAAATTCTTATTTTATTAAAGCGGGTTTAATTTTCACATTTGATAGATTTTAGCATTTCGCGACCAAAAGATGAGTGATGCTGCGAATAAAAAGAGAGAGATGTAAAATTGAAAATATGAAAGAAAACATTGAATTAGCTGCGATATTCTGCCTTATATACCATGCTTCAGAAAATGCACATGTTTGAATAATCCACTTTTAGCGCAATTTTTTTGATTTCCAAATGTGTACCATATTTACTTTGAGGTAAGCAAGGTAAAAAACGTTGGAAAAATCTTATCTTAATTCAATTTCATTGCTCATCGTTTGAAAAATGTAATTTACTAAAGCTCTATTGTTGACCTGTAAAGCAGAACCAAATAGTTAGATTCACAATACAAATATCTTACAAAGAACCAAATCGTAGGTTTATATATATATATATATATATATATATATATATATAAACACAAGCATTATACATGGTAGCAAAGGCAATTGGAACACGCGCTTGCTTCATTTTTTTCGTGAAATGCAACTGATGAAGATCTATGGTAATGTAGATCGAAATATATTGCAAAAGAAAATTACTGGAACAATGAAAGATGCGTTTGTCTAGAATGCAGATCAGGTAATTTCAATTAATACAGGTTCGCAACTAAGAAGTTCCTTCAATTGGAACACCCAACCGTGAATTAATTAATTTTTATCACCATCTCTCAAACCAAAATGTTTTTAATAGAATTTATTTGGTAGTTAGTTTGCTACATACTGAATAATTTATCACAGGCAGATGGCAATACTAATGATATAAATAAAATTTGGCTTGAAATAACGTGAAACTCAAAATATTGTAACAGGGAATAAAAATTAACTTTAAATATTTAGTAAATTGAACACCCAATGGTTGTGTGGTCCGTGATAACAATTGCCTTTAATCAAGTTTGCGAACTTGATATAAACACTTTACTTCTTCTGTACATACATTTGTCAATATAAAATAAATACTGTATGGTGTAGATAATGCAAGAACGTAAAACTCAGCGACGAGAACGGTTTGTCCTTTCTGGGCACATATCAAATAGATTATAAATTTGCTTTGACTTCTATTTAAACCATGATGCACTTTGTGGCGCATTTCTATCACCATTGAAACCACGCAACGCTTGAATGCCAAAATAATGTTCCTTTCTGAAGTTGACAACATTTATGTGCTTTCAACCTTTGCTAATAGTGAACACGCGTGATTCCATTACTATTTATGATATAGTGTTAATGAAGATGTACTTATTATGTGTCAAAACGGTTTCTATTTTCGTCAAATTCAATTTTAACTTTCACTTGTGTAATATAATTTAAAAAATTGTAAGTGCAAAGAAATTGATAATTAACAACCGATTTATTCATTGAGCAATTAAAGCAGTTGGCTGCAAAACGAAGAATGCGATAGTTTGCTTAGTTTAGTTTGAATCATTTTTTAAACTTGTCTTTTAGTAGATAATGTAATAATTTATCCAAATTAATTATTTATTTATTTCAATGCTAAAATATGGTGCAACTTATTTGAAAAAGTATTTATTTAAAATATTTTAAACTATTTATTATATATCTTGTATTGATGATTAAATTATAGATAGAATAGTGTTTTAAAAACGTTTTATAATTATGTAAATTGAAATAACAGGACAATGGGCACAAATTTTTATTTAAAACATGTACGCTTGCTTTCAGTTCCACTTTGCGTTTAAAATCTTTTCCTGATAATTTTCTTGTAAAATCCAACTGACTTTTTAAACGCGTATTATTTCGGCTTTTTCGAGACATGCTGAAATAGACTTCATTGAGACACGGAGCAGTGCATCCGTGCGTTAAACATGTTATTAATGTGATAGTTTGCCATTGAAATGTTTGTCCCAATTTGCTCCTGTTTTATATTCTTCAATTATTTTCCATCGTTTTTCCAAAGGCTTATAGATGCACAAAAAACAGAAAGACAACCCACTATTTATTGGCATCTTTAATGTGAATAATTGTATAGGCATGAGGTAGGGACACATGTCATTAGCCGTCTGAGTACGCTAAAATGGATTTATACACAAAGAGCATCACTTTGATATTTCAGAAAACTTAGCATATCTCTGAAGTAAACAATCTTTCAATTCATTTTGTTTACGAAACTGCATTTCCTCTCAACAGCAAAATTAATTAAAATGAATGTGATATTAATTTGAAGCCGTTATTAATGGTTAAGTGGGCTTCAACTTTTCTTTAGACAGAGGCTTTCGTTGTGTCTATCTCATTAGACGCAATTTATTGGCTTTTTACAGATAAATTTTATCTGGCTGTACAGAAAATTTGGTATATATAATGAAAAAAAATTCGTATTTATTCACTTCAATTAACCTTGATGAAAAAGTTATTATCGTGTATGCTTATTATTCCTGGGAAAGGAAATTAATACTGTAGGAACCGATTGCCATTTTAATGATAGGGTAGATCTTTAGGTAATAACGTTTTGGTATCTCATCACACTCTATTATAAACAACAGTGAGAAAGAATCATGAAAAATAATGTACCTCTGCAATTGCGCACATTCGTATAAGTGATGGCACCGTCAAGCATTTGGAAACCAAGTATATAACAGCTTTTAGGCGTAGTACTTGCTACTACGTATGAGTTGCCATAAAGCACGAAACGAATAAATAAATGAGATTATATCTTTTGATTATGCTGTCTTTGTAGACCCATCGTATACCGTTTGAACTATTTTGTCACCAGACACGCAATACCAAATATGCAATTGTATATCTGCGAATTCTTTCGTAGTATAATGAGGTAAAAATAAGCGAATTAGGTAAGCAATTACTTCAATTGATACTTCCAACAGTTCAAATAAAATTTACTCGAAATATCCGGGAGGAAACTGTAATTATATAATATAAATTGAAACAACTATGGGTAAAGAATTTATTTGGTTTTCCGTCGAATTTTCATATTTATTGAAAACGTCAGACATCATTATCGTTGTTATTTGATCTGTGATCTAATATATAATTTTGCACGAATTTCAGTAAAAGTTGAATAAATTAGCATCAAGTGTAGTTACAGAATTTACATGAAATAAAAGGTTTCATAATTTAAAACTAAAATTGGACATTACAACACTGTCGATTGTTTAAAATTGTATTTATGTGCGTTTATAATTTTTGCTTCATTTAAAATATAGATTATCTGGAAGAGCGGCAACACAATCTGACTTTTTTATTTTACATTCATTATGAATCCGTTCTTATTAACTATCCACAGCTACACCTGTTGAAATAATTATCTGTGCAGACATACCCTTTTTAATAAATCCAGATGCATAATAATTCAACAGCTCTAAAATTATTTGTTAAAAAAATAGTTAAAGTACATTTATTTATGCTTTTTGCTAACTTTCGATAAATATCATAATAAAACTTCCCATCTTTTAGAAATGGTTATCTTGAATTTCAATCTAATGCATAGGCTATTTGCGATATTTCTTGATTAATTAAAATTCATGCCTTTAGACTGACAAATATTTATTTAAATCAAGGTTGCGATATTGATGTAAATACCAGTCATATTTAGCAGTAAAAGCCAAACATTTTAAAATGTAGAAAAAGAAATTCATGCAGTACACCGCTTTGGTCCTTATTAGTAACTCTTCATGTACTGTCCAGAATTTGTCACCGAAAAATAAACAATGATAAGTCACACGACTGTCTTTAAATTTACTCCAAAAATGCCTTTACAGAAAAAAATAGATCTACATAACTGCTTTAACAAATTGCCATGCGCTTAAATACATGGAACCCTTTTTATCTCGCTCCCTATTAAGGTATATGGGATAAATCAGCAAATTAAATTTTGCAAAATTTAAAAATTAATAAATTCAAGCATTTTATTATCTCATAGGCTTATGACAATATTCACTCTTTTGATGTGCAGAATTTTGATAGATATACAGTGCAGCCGGCATAATTAAGGGCGTTTCAATAGGCCGCTATTAATTTTCTATTTTTGGTCTGTTATCAACACATACCGGACAAAAGCGTCATCTAATTATATGTCGATTAAATCGATCAATGCGCCAGATAGCATGAATCAAATTAACGCTTTGATTCAACTTCCAGACGGCTTCTTAAAAACAGGAGCGCGGTGAAATTTCTTTGAGAAGGATTAATATGACGTTAAATAAAAAGCAGCGTTACTAGGCATTAGGGGGTGGTATATTAGAAAGGTGAAAATCATTATCTTCCGATATGTAATTCAACAAACATTTGGTATTTTCACCAAGTAAACATGAGCTCATGGAGCCTGCATTATGCTTATATACAGGAAACTCAATTGTTTTCATAAATGCTTAAGCCTAATTTGAAAGAGATATATCAAGAAATGTTTTTGTCGACAGAGAGTAGTTAAGTACCATTTGCAAATATTATGTGAATAGATTTTATAATAAATTAGAAGAGAGGGCCTGCCGATATATTCACTGGAAAATTTATGCCTTGTTGCCAAGTGAAGCCTTTCATCAAATATCATACAAAAATGTGCCTGGCCTACTTTTCTATTTAGATAATGCTGCGGGAATGATACTTTAAGAAGGAGGGGACAACACAACCAAACATAGACTAGAAAACAATGTGTTGCATAGTTTATTTTTACGAAATTCCTTCTATAAAAAATTACACGCTGCAATGGGAAATTAAGTCTATTGATATCTAAATTACTATTGCACGGATGTTTAACGAATTTGATCCACTTTTGGTTCGTCATTAATAAAGAAATAAGGAGATTGTTGGCATTTAGTGACCTTTCAATTATAAAAAAACCTATGAATCTTTCCATCAAACCCTTCGTGTATGCTACATTTGCTATCGACATGCATCATTCACTATTTATTTCAAAATCTACATACCAAAGACAAATATTTTTCGGCTGATATTATCTTGTAACATCATTTTTATTGATTACGAATCATTTAATGCACTGCCTGCTTGCAATTATCTCAGCTTGATTTGACCAAAGATAAAAATTTCTCCCTCATGCTTATTTACCAGTCCAGGTAAAATATTTTCGACCCAACTAAATTTTGATTTACGAAATGTCCTGTGTTAAATTCTAAGCCAGGGCCTTTAGTTACGGTTTAAATTTGAGTCTACGTAGTATTTCAATGTCTTTCGTCTGTAATCATTCGACAAAGCCTATACCGTTGCAATGGTCAAAATTCAAAAAAAAGGGTTTAAGTTTTAAAATTTAAGCAAAAATGTTTATGTTAAGCAATCAAGGCAAACCCAGCCTTTGGTACCATTTAAAAAAATCAAGTTAACCAGCTCTAGGTAAACACGAATTAAGTGCGCTTAATTTGCAATAAAAGGCTGCTGGACTACCTACAGTTGCACGCATTAACATGTTTTGCCTGCCAGCTTATTGGCAAACTGACTTTTGGAGATCATACTGCAATGCTTATAAGAGATATGTGCAATTTTAAATGTAGTTTCATTTCGAGTATTTTTGCATACACTGCATATGAATGCATAGTTGTCACGTAAGCGACATGCAAGACAAGTACAATTTATTTACAACTACTATAAAGCAAAGCAATATTTATTTATTTACATATATTATGTATAAACCGCAGTTATGTCACCTATGAAAAAATCGGGATCCTGCACAGAAAAGGGCCATAGAGGTTCTTTCTGCATGCGTCAGTGATTGAGGTGGAACTATACTATTTTAGTCGGCCTTTATCACGAAATATCTATATTTTTGTAACACCTTTGAAGCATTTTGATTTTATAAAACAATCATTCATTTTGTCGCGGTTGGGTCTGAAATCAGGGATAAGTTTTGGAAGTACTAAAAGAGTTTCCACCAACGACGAAACTGGTCTAATGAATAGATTTAACAATAATTGTTTTCGCGGGTGGTGGTAACAATTCTTTAAATCAAGTTTGCGAGCTTGAAGTAAGCACCAACCCCATTGTATTTAACCAGTCGTCGAACAACATAACAAAACTACCGCCAGCCGCAACGCACTGACGCGTTTCGACCTTCCTATGATCATCATCAGTGTACGACGGCAAACTGACTATCGAGGATCAAACCGCATTGAATATATATGTAAATCAAATTTAGATATGCGGCTCTCACCTCTAGCAGTCTTGCATACATTGAACTTGACTGGAAATGTCGGCTGCACAATTTCTATGCAGTCACGAACATTACCTGTTTGCAGCTTTCGCCACATATACATATATAGGCAATACAATTTAAACAATAATTGATTGCGCGGGTGGTGGTAACAATTCTTTAAATCAAGCTCGCAAGCCCGGTTTACAAGGGTATTACCACCACCACATAACAATATTGTTAAGTGTATTGCCTATATATATGTGACGAAGCTACAAACAATATTCGTGACTGCATAGCGCAACCATTATTTCCAGTTCAATAACAATACACACTGCTGGTGAAACCACATATGTAAATTTGATTTCCATATATATTCAATGCAGTTTGATCCTCGACAGTCACTTTGCCGTCGTACTCTGATGATGATCATGGAAGGTCGAAACGCGTCAGTGCGTTGCGGCTGGCGGTAGTTTTGTTATGTTGTTCGACGACTGGTTAAATACAATGGGATTGGTGTTTACTTTAAGTAATGAATAGATTGTCTTTTCTGCCATATACATAGCTTAGTATGTACTGAAAAATTAAAATATAATGATATTGGTGTTTATAACAAGCTCGCACCTTTGATTTAAATAAAATGTTCATTCTGTTTCATTAAATGAACATTGGTTGCGCGGGCGGTGATAACAAATACCTAAATCAAGTTTGCGGTCTTGATAGAATGACCTGTCCCATTATGTACATACATTTGTCAGTATAAACTAAGCATTAGATAGTCTAGAAAGACTCTTCATTCATTAGACCGCTTCGTCCTTATACGGAACTCGTTACGTTAGAAACTGAAAATTGTGTGTAGTATGCCACAGGGTGGCTCATTTTTAAGGTTAAGTCATTGCCTTTTATACATTATACAATACTAAGTTAATGCGGAAAAATCTATGTATATAACGGAACAGACGCTTTATCGAAATCACATTCTTCATTAAGCTAATTTTTATCACCGCCCGCGCAACTAATAATCATTTAATTATATAATTTTTTAATTCAATACCACGTCTCCAGGTAGCGTGATGTCTCTTATATAATGACAGTTTTGGGGCTGTTATTTGGAACTTTTGGTACAAAGGTATGCCATATAGACTCCGCCTAAAGGAAAGATTAAACAAGAATTCTTTTTTATAAAATGCTTAGTTTATACTGAAATATATATGTACATAATGAGACAGGTTTTTATATTTTGTTTCATGTTTACTTTTTTTTAACGTTTCTATTTGGTTTCGCGATCAGTTCATCTCGTGCCCTTTTCCCAGATTTATCCGTCTATTTAAACACTTAGTATGCTTAAGTAAAATCTACACCGTTGTCCAAATGTCAATCAATTCATAGACGTAACCCTCCCTGTAAAATTTACTTATAACATAATGAGTATTATTATGCTGCATAGGTGAAAGGTCACTTGATGAAAGAAACCCATTTTTGGTGAAAATATGGCCTTAAAAGTGACTAAATTACGAAATGCTTGCTTGAAGTATGGACCGTTAAATAAGGCCAATCTTTCTACAGAAAAAGACACTCAGTAACTTTCAAACTAACTCAGCTTGATAGACATAATTGACATTCATTTACGTAGCAGTAGGATTGAAATAACTTTTACAGCGAGAATAACGCTATTGGAAATGCTTTGTCAATAAAAGGAATAACAAACGAAATTACCTAGCCTCATTTAGCACTATGTTGCTAACAGAGTTATGTTAAACAAATAATGTTTATTCAAGACAATTATCAGCAGATTATTATTGATTAAATGATTAGCACTTCTATTTGGAACACTTACATATGTAATAGATAACATTTTGCTGAGCAAAGTTGCAAAATTTATTGTTTTGATGAAACGCTTATCCAGAGCTATTGCTTTGTTTGTCTAAATAAAAGCATATTTTGTAGATGACAACTAAAATATATACCACAATGATATTCTCCGTTTAGACCTGTAAAGAAACTATGCAGTGGTTTGCTTTAATTAAATATATTGTGCGTTCCGGGAATGAGATCTGATTTCCAGTCTATCGATAATTTATACTAATTTCGGTTTAAATTAAATATGGAGTAATTTTAGAAGTCAATGCCTAATGAACCACCATAAACTGATCAATCTTTTTTAGGCGATATGTGCTTAAAATCTGTATTCTATTCTATACGCACATTACGTCTAACCAATCAAAGAAGAAAGACTGCCTCAGTCCAAATGATGAAGACATGGACAAACTATTCATGCCTTAATAATAGAATTTAAATACCAAAATAGAACATTCAAAAGACACATCTCAACTGAATCTCGTATGGTCTATTTATTCCTATATTACAAGGCACATCGATAATTATTGGCTATTTTGCCGGTTGGCAACGACGCCTCTAGAACACATAGCCTTCAGCAATTGGTGCCCATATGTAATGAACGAATAACTGGATTCATTTTGTTTGAAGCTGTCGACCGCAATCCTCGTTTTGTTCATTGAGCAACAGCTTATTATTTCTGGGATTCCACAGCATTAATCGATGAAGCTACTATTTTATTAACTAACGCAAGGTAGATTAGATCACAGCTTGGCCCACATTCTACTGGTCAACGCCTGTTGAACTGTCATAGACAGTTCGTTAAACTATCAATTTAATCAATGTTGCACTCTTGATATAAACAAAAGACACGTTTTGTGCATAAATATATCAGTATAGACTAACTGTTGTATTATGTGAAAGAGGCAATTCATCCAGTAAACCTTTTTTTCCTAATTAGGAACTGTTCAACTACCTCCAGAATTTACCTCGGATAGAGCTCCAAACTTGGCACGTCTGCTTCGGATTCTGTTGTTTTGACTACAAAACCACCCTACCTTTCACTACACACAATTTTTAGTTATTTACTAACTTATGTTTCTTGTTTAGTCTTTCCGTTTGGTGGAGCCTATATGGCATCCCTTCAACACTAAATTATGTACATACTGGGTCAGGTGTTTATATAAAGATCACAAATTGATTATATTAATTATTATCATCGCCTGCGCAACCAAGGTTCATTTATTTATATAAATGTTAATTTCAATAAAACTTCCACGTTTAACGATTTATATGTTCTATAATGACAGCTTTGCGATGATTAGTTAGAATTTTAAAGCTAAATGGACGTTAAATAGACGCCACCTAAATGAAAGGCTAATGAATAAACATTAGTTATTATATAACTGAATACTGTGTATAGTGTGCGGTAGGGTTATTTAGTTGTTAGTGCACTAGATTCCGAAGCAGATGTGCCTAGGTTCGAGCCATGACAGTAGCTAATGATTTCCCAATAAGAACGAAGCCGGTCATCTTGATGAAATGCTTTTTCCACAATATAGAATGATTAGTTTATACTGAAAAATGTATTTACATAACTATTCAGTTATTTATATAAAGATCGCAGCTTTAATAACTATAATTGTTATCATCGCTCGCGCAACCAATGTTAGTTTAGTTCGATTTACTCGGGGAATTTGTAATGTGTTGTGCTAATGTTTCAAACGTGATATTTTTTTATTCTCGTAGCCAATGACTTTATAATACAACCTAACTGAATCTTCAATGACCATCGCCGTTTTGAGAAATTTCGTTTTGTTTATGCTGCAAAGCATAAAAAACTTATTTTTTAGCTACCTGTAGATGATACCTATTTAGACAACTATACAAAACTGACGCGTTTTTCAATAATGCTTTATCTACTTAACAAAACCTTTGCAACTCAGAATGTTGTACTAGAGCATTTGATTACATCGAAGATAATTTATTATCTCGAATTAAAACAACCATGAATTGATTACTCAGTGTCATTCAAAGCATTGCTGTAAATGACTGTAGATATCTGAAAATTATATTTATAATAAATAGACATCATAAAACAGTTCGTAGTATTGTTGTTTTAATTTACTGTTACTAACTAATTAAACTGAAGTCTTGTTAGTTTCTCGTAATTTGTTGTTTAAAGTGCGTGTAATTGTTTAAAATATTCTCTAATAGAGCAATACTTCATTTGTTTTCGCTAGAAAGAAATCTACGCTTGGCATCTTACTTAATCAAATAAATTATAAATGGAAATTTAATTTAACATTTCCTTTAAATTTTTATAAATTTTAAAAGATTACATCATTTTTCTATGCTTTATTGACACCATCTTATTAAAATATTTCACGTGAAAAACATGTTTCATGAATTAAAATTATATTTGGATAATTGATTTTAAGTTAAACTAAAAATTACGTACTTTTAACTTGTAAGTATTAATAAAATTATATTTGCCATTTCAATGTGAAACTATAATAATAAATCTTATCCGATTCAAGTAATTTTGTTTTCTTATTTAAAAATGAACGTAGATTATGGAAGACAAATGAAACAATAAATTACACTGAGCTGTAGTGGGAAATAACACATTTACCTATAAGTGTATTATCCAGAAATATCTGTTAATGTCGACCTTAAACACAATTTACCAATATACAAACTTAAGATGTCAATCAATTTGAGTGGGCAAATCGACTAAACGTTTAAATGCATGTGTCGAATCCATTGGTATATACATGTCAGCAATTGTGCCAAACTTATTCAAATCCTCGCACGTGTGTTTTTCATGTATGGTCTATAAGTTAATTACTTTTTGCAATAACAAAAAGGAGTTAGCGATATTTTAAACACTGAAGATAAGTAAACTTCAATCTGATCTCCGGAAACATGAAAAGCAAGCTCGTGTATGGAATCTGAACAGGATTTGATGAGGTTAAATTAATGTTCGTTCTCCAATTTCAAACCCTCCCCGGTTTCAAGTTTCTGATTATTCTATTTTACGTGGTATATATATATATATATATATATATATATATATATATATATATATATATGTTTTTCGTGCGGAATTCAGCTATAATACTCAAAAATAGAATATTGCTTAATCATTTTTAATATCAAAATTTGAAGTCCAGTTAACTTCATGAAGCAAAAAAGAAATCCGAGAAGGTTTTTCAACTATTGAAGCATAAATTTGATAAGAGCAATTTATAACAAATAGACAAATCGTCTTCTTTATCGAGAACGCCACTCAATACTGTTTATTTTATCGTATTTTTAGAAGTGTAAATTGAATGTTGCAACGAACATGTGGAGGCATAATACAAATAATCAGATTATATATAGTTGATGCAACAGCGAACTTGTATATTTATCGCAATGAAATGTTTTTGCCATGCGCAGCTCTCATGTTGAAAATCTTAGGAAATCCACCTCGTTTCAATAATTTGTGTTAAATAAATTTTATCAGTTATCATTGAAAATTTGTCTAAAATTCTTTTGGAACGTTTGCATAACATTTATGTTGTTATTAACTCTTCAAAATTACTTGCATTACTCTTTTCGGATAGCCGTTCGTTGGGACATTGCTACTCTCTTGTCATAACATTTCCTTCAAGAAGATTTCAAAAGCTTTAGTCTGTGAGAAAGGAACCAGAGTTTTAATAAAATACATTATAACGGTGCAGGGACAATAAATATATATACTGTTAAAAAATATTTGCTTTAGGAATACTTGATTCTCTAAGGTACTATCATCTGGTCTCAATAGAAAAATGTTGATACAAGACATTGCGCAAGTCTGCGATTTTAACGCCTACAAGTAAACTTAATATTGTTATCCGTACCATTAAAATATTTAATATTTTCTTATATTTATGTATCAACATTTATTTACGATGAAGGGCTAGTCAGCATTCTTTAGACATGTGTTTCAGTATAGTAGAATTACTTGTCTTAGTTTTAAGGTTTGATTTTAATCTTTGAAAAGGCAATGTTTGATTTTATTAATGGCTATCTGATATAGACAACATTAAAATTAATTTTATAAAATGTTTTGAGGCAGTTAATAATTAAATGAAAATTGGTCGCACGGGCGGTGATAAAAATTCTATTAAACAAGATTGCGATTTTGATATAAAGACCTGACCCATTATGTACATACATTTGATAGTATAAACTAAGTAATGTATTGTGTAGATAAGACCATTCATCCAGTAGATACATTTAGTGGCAGAGATCTAAAATATATGCAATTTTGTATTAGTTGTTACCTAACGGAAAAAAATTAGTTAAAATATGATCTGAAGGATAAACCAAAGACAGGATTAATGGAAAGTATAATCTCGTGCGTTGTATAATGTAGAAAAAAGAAATCATCCAGTAGATCCGTTTAGTTTTATTAGGAACTCATTAGGTACTGTCAAGAATTTACCGTAGACAAGTCTCGAACCTGTTATTAATGTTATACATTTGTAAAAATTCAGTATGATATGTTATGATACGATATTGCCAAGTTCAGAAGTAATGCTAGAAACTAAAGCATAAAAATTCTGTTTAGTATTAAGCAAACAAAAATTAAGATTGTCAGTTGCATCATATTATTAAATAAAATTCATTGGATCGTGTGTAAATATTATTATTTCTAATGTATTTAAAAAAACAATAAATTTAAACGAGATTCTAAGCTGATACTTAGGCATTTTCAACGCAGCAACGTAGAACAATAGATTCATATATCAAATTTTGACCATATAAAATTAAATAATAATATATTGGCAGAATATTTGGTGCTGTAGAAATGTCAATGCTGAAACCTAATGCAACTAAAATTCATAATCAGACAGAAAAAAGTATTGTACGTTATTTAATTTTTAAGATAATTTCTTCTAAACAATATATTACTTAGCCAAATGTGAAATATATCTGAGCAAGACAAACTAACTTAAAAGTTGGGGTTAAAAATTTAAAACGAAAGGCAAATTGTTAAACTGACAAAATACAAAGAAGTACAGCACGTAAATGCATTACTCGTATTAAGCCTTTTGTAATTGGAATTTTCCAAAAGCGATCTGAGTTAGTATTGCTTACGTTAATTTACATGATCACATGCAAATTTTAACTCTATCGATTTACTCTTAAAACTTACGCCTAACTGATTGTACTAGAAATTTAAAGAGAATAATCTCATCAACGTTATTTTTTCATAGGAATTATCCGTATACAAATATTAAACATGCAGTAGAAATTCAAAGTTATCGCATTTAAAATCTCTACTCATGGTTAAACGCCCAAAAGAAGTTTAAACAATCGCCAACAATATTTCAAAATCTGACATGGATAAGATGTAATTTATTACGACAAATCTACAATTAGGATTGGAATACAAGAAAACTAACAAACAAAGCATATTCACTGTAGGTACTGGTAGAAATTTTTTTATAGATAAATAATACTCTATGACGAACAGTTTTTCTTCTTCATTTATAAATATACGCATAATGTGTGCGCTTCAATTAGGAAATTTTCATTACGTTCGCCAATATTATTCCCATTATAAAATAGGTACGCCCATGAATTAGTAATAAGTTGTAGAATTTAAAGTCTCTCTTTTACAATAAACGATTACTGATTAGTCTTAGGGTACGTATTGAATTGCATATTTCCAAATTTGATGAATGAAGTGTTTGAGTGTAAAATATAATTCATCTCTTTTTCATTTTCAGTTTTTTTTTCGCGTAATGCTAGAATTGTAAATTATATATCAATGATTGATAGTTCATTTTTTAATTAATGTCTTTCTTATAAACTAATAATTTATTTCAAATCTTTTATCAGAATACAATCAAATAAGAAATTATCGAAAATTTTCAATGAAGGATAGTTTCTCAATGTTTCTATCACAAATTGAATAACGTTTGACGCAGAACGATAATTGACGTACACTTGTTCACTCAATTCGCCATCGATTTAATCCTTACTTTCAAGAATATCGTTAGAGTTTGGCACTGGAGGCCATCACGAATTGGCAATCTCAATTAAATTTAACTTGCTATTTATCTTATCTTAATTGTTTTCATTTGATCCTAATCTTGGACTATATTATCAAAAATGTTGTATAAAATACGTACATACATACATACATAAATACATACATACATACATGCTAACATACATACAACGCTAACATACACACATACATACATACATACATACATACATACATACATACATACATACATACATACATACATACATACATACATACATACATATATACATACATGCATACATACACATATAAAAACATGCATACATTAATAAATACATACTCACAAATCTATATACGCATACATACATTCATGCATATGTAGATACATACAGATATATACGTAAAATGTTTACAATATTCTGGAATTCTCAGGTAAACTAGCTATTTCTGTGACAATAATTGAATTGGGACACTTTATATTTAAGCAATTTTTCAATTCTTCACCGATAATTGTTTTAGAAATACGAAGCTCCATATATCACACAAGAGGCATCCAGTATAAACATTCGAAAGTAAAAAAACATGATATTTTACACGATAAACCAGCAATAATATTAGTGTAGCCAGGCCTATCCAACCATACATTAGACTTCATTAAAACATATTAAACCGGACTAGCAATAGAAAAAGATGTCAAAATCTTTGAAAACAGCAACAGTATCATAATTAACAGCTTCTAATTTTGTGCAGATTAATGAGCAATAAATTATGCTACCTGCTCATTCTCGTTGTTACCACGGTGACAAATGCGGCACGACAGACAACAAAATAGGAAAAAGCATTTTTATAAGTAGCAGACAACAAAGCAAAATCTATTTAAAAAATGAACCATATTTAATAAACTTACATTGCTATTCATTATGAACGTCTTCTCTATGTGCCCCGACAGGCACACTTTCATATACATTCACATATCAGGACAATAATACATAACTCATATATTTAAGACTGCTGAAAACAATAAAATAAAATTGAAAATCATACCATTCCTAATTAGCATAACAAAAATGAACATCTCAAATACATATAACGAAAAGAAGCTAACAATTTGATTTGTTTGGCATTCCAAAGTATTCTAGCCAATATCCAAAATAAAGTTAATAGGAATAATTAGAACTATATTTTAGTTGTATTGACTTGGGATGCGCAGGAGGTGAAAAAAATATATTTAGATGGTAGTTTAAATCTTGATAAAAACACCAGTCCTATTATATGCGTACATTTTTAAGTTTAAACTACGCTTAGTGGGTCATTTTTTAAAACAACAGCTTCCGATGCATACGTGCCTCGGTTCGAGCGCTGTTTTTGACAAATTCTGAACAGTGCGCGAAGAGTTCCAAATAACTATGACAACAGTCTACCGGATGTATTGCCGTATCCTCACAATACGATGCTAAGTTCCTATTGACAAATGTATGCATGTAGTAGGATTGGAGTTTGTATCAAGTTCCTACACTTGATTTAATAATTTTTTAACCACCATTGGAAGCATGGTCCTTTTAATTATATAAATAGTCACATCATTACCACATTTTCAAGTATATGATATATAATCTCAGATTTGTGGTGGTTAGATCGAACTTTAAGTATAAATTTATGCTACGTACGCCCCGCGAAAAGGAAAAACTGAACAAGTGCGTGACTAAAAGGTTTGCGTGGCCAGCAGTGTAGTTAAAACAACGTATTTCAAAACAGACCTGCCCAGGTTCGAACTCCGTTGCCGGGAAATTCTGCACAGTATTTGATATTTTCTCGAGAAGGACAAAACCATTCTACTGCATCAATTTCCTTTTCTACATTATACAACGCTTAATTTATACTGATGAATTTATGGATATAATGGAACCGGTGTTTAAATCAAGATTGCAGCCTTGATTTAAATAATCATTTGACCTTCTTTTTCATAAAATTTCTAACATATATATATATATATATATATATATATATATATATATATATATATACGTTTCATCACCATTATTAATTTATTACATTTTCGGTTTACACGAATGTCATAGAAAACATTTTAATGGAATGTGTACGTTTTAGGCCTTAGCCAAATTTTTTTTGTATAAAATCCAGTTAATAAATAACAAAAATCTATCTTTGCTTTCGCTATTTCATTGCAGTTTCGAGGTGGAAATATATTTACTACGTGTTTTGTTCATCTATAAAATCAATATTTTATTAATGATATTAGATAATGTATGAAAAGTTATGGACGAAGATTGTACAGAAATAAAATTTAGATTTCTAGTTGCAAAGTTAAAATGAAATTTTATGAAATACAAAAACAGCCTTATTCAAATATTCTTCTCAAGAGTCTACAAATGAACATATATATATATATATATATATATATATATATATATATATATATTGATAGGCAAAACAAAATAGAAAAAAATTAAACATGGAGTAAGTGTGAAATCAGGGTACTACCAATTAACTACGGGCATCATCTCAAGTTCCGTCTCAATGCCAGAAAATGTTTATCTGCCTGCATAAATCCGGCTGTAATTTGTTTATCCATAAAGCTTCGCATGTGGCGAACGCCCTTCTGTTATGAAATTTGGTAATTACCTTCAATGCTGCGTCAGATGAACATACGAGTGAGGTTTCAACGATGTGTTGCGCTATTGCGGAAGTGTATTTACCATTTGATTTTTAACATGTGTTTAAATTTTTATATTCTCTCATACGAGTAATTACTCGTCTGATCAATAGGCCTACATAAGTTGTTCAACAACTTGCATATTTACATTGGTAAATATATTTTATTGCCAACATTAACGAGTGTTTCTCTTAGATTGCGGGTAAATGCAAGTGTGTTACATTAAAAAAACTCTCATAGTTTAGCTGCATGAAATGTGCGGTTAATACTGCTTCAACTTCTTTTGTGCTATTCTTGAAAGTACATCTTCGTCAAATGGGATATTCAGGTTGTGCCAATAGGGAGCCTACCATCTCCAGTGTTGGCTGAGATTATCCTGAGCCATCTGGGGGAATACATCATTATTGAGTAACACAAATAAATTTCCTCTTTACGTGTGATACGGGTAGGATATTCTCCTTGTCCTTATAAACAGGTCGCATTCAAAAACATTGCCTCAAATTTTTTAAGAAAAGCACATAAAAATATCGGTTTTATGTCAGAGCACGAGAAAGATGATATTCAGCCTCTTTTAGATTTACTGTTATATAAAAATATTTCTGGTAAATTAAATTGAAAAAAAATACCATAAAAATACCTGGTCTGCGCTGTTTTTTATTAAAGTAGTTTCGTGTTTTTTTAAATATAAATAATCAACAATTCGTGGCTGCTTGTCAAGAATTTTCAGTTTGGTTAGTCCAGATTAAAAAGGCAATAAATATTCTAATGTTATAAACAATATAGTGTTTAATGACAATCCTAGCAAATTACCTGATCCAATTATTAAAAGGGGAAGTCAACAGAAGCAGACGTATTTCGGACCATAAATTTAAGGTCTAACGGAACATGCGAGTTAGGTGGGATGCAATTTACCGAATAGCAAAAAAGTGAGTTAAATCGGCATTAACACGCACAATTAATGCAGCTTAATACGAGTGTTATGTAAGGTATCACAATTGCCTTAAATAGCAATACAAAAGAAACAGCAGTTAATTTCCACGTCATATATTATTTACCAATATACATGCACCAGTTGTCGGTCAACTTACATAAGCCAATCGATTAAACGGCTAAATACAATTTTGAGAGAGCATTGCACTTAAACACCTGTTTTAAATCAAACAGGCAATACACATCTGCAATTTTGCAACACATCGTTGAAACCACACACGTATGTTCTCCAGACCATTTAAGATAATTAATAAATGCAATAACAGAATGGTGTTTGTCACATACAAACGTTTATGGATAAAAAATTTGCAATTAGAAGAAGCATGTTGAGGCATTGAGCTTGAACTGGAGGTGATGCACGCAATCGATTGGTAGTTCCCTTATTTAACACTCTCCATATCTAAATGTGTCTATTTTCGTTTTCCTTTCACTTCATATATAAATAGATGTTCATTTGTAGATACTTGAGAAGAATATGGGAAAGAAACGGTTCTTGTATCTGATAAAATTTAATTTAATTTTTGCACTTGTAAATGATAATTTAAATTTAACTTAGGCTCGCATTCCAAAAGAATACAAAATCTTTTCTACCAGAAGGTGAACTGTCTTTTAAAAGTCAATATATTTTGCTTGATTGAACAGATTCTGTTATTTTTCAACTGATAAATCTAAATTACTTGAAGACTACTATATGATTGCAAACATTTGATAATTGTGTTTCATGTTCACGAGTGGATGATTTAGTTAATATTTGTTATTTTACTTCCTACTAAGCAATTTATTTTGCACTAGAATAATGTATAATGTCAGGAACAGCATATTTGTATTTAGACATTTTTAGATTCAAACTAACAAACAAGTGTTTTTGCGTTAAATTTTGTTTTGTAAGTATTGTACGTTATCACTAAAATGGTTCATAGGTAACGTTTTTTGAAACTTAAATAAGGAAACTTCATTTTTGATAATGAAATTATAAACTCTGTGTTAATTCTAAAGGTATTGAAAAAAATCCTTCATATTAAGTAAAAATGCTTTCTTAAACCACTGTTCCGTGGCTTCTCACTTAAATTGGAACGAAGTTATAGCGAAATTATCAACATAATTTTACTGTTTGCGACAGACGAAACTCCAATAGCATTTTTTGGTCGTCCAAAAAGCAACACGTTCCACATCAGTTGGTGTCAGGGATTTTTTTTGAATGCGCTATTAAATCTAAATCATATATTTCGAACTACTTCGTCCTAAATAGTTCTTGTCAATTGCACCACAGATGATGTTTTGACATTGGATTATCTTAATACATTACTGGTTAAGTAAATTCTCATTCAATACTTATTAATAATGGATAAAATTATGTAATCTAATGCTTCTCGATATCATTCATAAACACCGGTATACATAAAGAATTCGCGCAACCGGTCAAAGTAGAGAAGTAAAAATTGGCGAATTTTCATCCAAGAAAACCTCTGTCTCTCTTTCAAGTTACTTTGGGCGTTTTGGGAGACGATTGGCGTTCCCCAAAGAACGAAATGGAATATAATCGTCTAAGCGCCTTATGCCAAAGGTGTTTTGTAATGAAAATCTCAAATAAATAAAATGGAGCATCTATCAGAAATAATGTGAAAAATGGCTTTTTGTAAATGGCAACAACGTGTAAACGTAATTTTCAGAAAATGTCAACTTTTTTTGTACCGTTTATCATCCATAAAAACGCAATTTTTGTATCGCTAACATCCATATTTCTATATATCATCTGTTATATTAAGAGAAAGGCTAACGTTTGTCAAAAGGATATGCAGACATGCTTTATAAATACAATTTCTGTATATGCATTTTTGAAGTAAGTTCGAATTCGTTCATTTTAAAATATTGATCATTTCCCCATCAAACAAAAGCTTACATTATAAGATGGATAGAAAATCTATTTTTCTTTAAATGAAAGCGTAAAACTGTTAACTGAATGAAGTTTGGTTTAATATGGAAGACGCATTTATCTATACTGTCGTCTGGATTACAGCATTTCCGCGTTTTTATAAGAATACGCTCTTTTTAGACCAGATTACTAAAATTCGCACATGCGAATTATCGCTCTCTCTTTGTCTGCTTTCAAACTTCGGTTATTGTGTGTTAACAACCCTTTTCCGTAATTTTGACTAAAGGATTAGGGTTTATGTTTATCATTTTCTTACTTCAGCACAATTATGGCTATGTCCAATTCAAATTTAACCTTATCTTTATCTAATGGGATATTGCTGGTTTAACGGCCTCACTAAATGTCTAAATATTGGGCGATTGCTCCATCTGAATATAGATGTGTTCTAACCGCGATTGAGCATTTCCAACTGGTGCTCATTAGGCTAAATTTAAGATATATTTACTTCTCCATTATTTAAACCAGTGCTTTTCTTCTCTGTGGTTCATTTATATATTCCGAAATTCATCAACAGTTTATCATATCTAATGTTGACCTATATTAATTACTATGTTTTGTGCATTATTATTCAAATTCTCCACACATTTGATATTATCCGCATGCCAAAACGAAAGAAATATTGATCTTGTTTTAGTTTTCATCTTAATTAATTCTAAATTGCATTTGTTGATAGCTTGGTCCAATTTATTCATTGTGTTTAAGAC
This sequence comes from Eudiplozoon nipponicum, assembly GCA_029291075.1. Classification (NCBI taxonomy): domain Eukaryota; kingdom Metazoa; phylum Platyhelminthes; class Monogenea; order Mazocraeidea; family Diplozoidae; genus Eudiplozoon; species Eudiplozoon nipponicum. The sequence goes on along the minus strand of JAQBSW010001168.1, from coordinate 63,936 downwards.
AAAATCATGTTCAAGAGATATATAATTTGTATTTAAATGAAGAGACAGTTTAAAAGTTTGGGAATTATACAATGCTTTAAACATGTTTTGATAAAAGAAATAGTCTTCACCTGTCTTACTAAATACTTTTTGATGTGGTGATATAGATTTGCCGGCCTCATTTACTTGAAAAATTACATGGTGCCCTTAGATTCTATAAAACTTAATTTATACTACACGATATAGAAATGATTAAATGTCAACTCTTTTTTTTCCAAACAAAGTTTTTGTATCCACATCTTTTATTTTTTCTCTGAAAATTTAACGGTAATCTCATATCATCAAGGATTTCACAATTATTAAATCAAGTGGTAAAGTTCGTTTAAACGACTTAATTTATTCTTACAATAAGATCACTTAACCATAGTCAGATTTTCAATAGATTATCGTATGTAATGTAGTTATACATGTGTATTTGTAGTGAAGTTACAGTGATCAAATTACAACTTTTAGAAAATCCATGTCATATCTGTATGTGTGTGTGTTTATTTTGGCTTGAGAATTAAACATTTACACATAATTATATGGACGTGTTTGTTAATATATATGGAACCTATTTAAAGAATACCAATTTCCCTTTGCAAAATTCGACGTGTAAAAATGTAAATATTACGGTCGCAAATTCTATCCACATTTAATACTCAAAAGGTAGTAAAATAATAAGTTTCATCATGATAGTAATTTTAAATAGAGGAGTCAGAAAATTAATTAAAAATTGCCAATGTGAGATTGATTATATTAATATTTAAATAAAATTGGTTATTTAACTTGAAGTCTTAATAATAAGTTTTACGCTCTGTAAGGAAGCAAAGTTAATAGGTTCATAAATATGACAAGAAATAAGTGCTAAAATTATCAGATAATCTTCAAAATTAATTAAAATATCATTAATTATTCATTCACAGCCATTTGTAAGTTAATGTTAAACCATTGTTCGTATTTTTTACTCAAGCGTGTTTCTAGTTCAGATTTGTGAAAACTTTGCTTTCTATCATTCTGCATTTCTTCGTTCCAAATAGAGCGTAGTGATTTTTTTATTTATTAAATGACCTCTCGATTTAACATCGATGGATTTCAGTATCAATTTCATCGATATTTTGCGTCCACATATTGATAGACGCTTATAACTATCACAGTTAATCGTACGTCCTATTTCTATTGTGTCGTGTGCACGATTTGAACTATTTAAATGTCCATATTCGTATGAAGTTTAATCTTTTCATTAACTTAACTATATTTTGGTGCACACGTTTCCATACATATATGAGGTTACTGTTTTTCCACGAAATTTAATACATTCCTAATATTTCTATCAGTTCAGTTATCTACTTTTGATTTGGAGGTTTAGTGTGTAGGGTTAGCTTTTGTGTTAAAATTGTACGTAAGTTGTGTTTCGATGCTGGTAATATTATTTTTCTGCTTCTTTGGGAAACAGGTGCTAACATGACCTTTCAATCCTTCTCTGCTCTATCTGACTTCACGTACTTTAACATATGGTTAAATTTACTTATAATAGTTTCCGCGAAATGTGATAACTGATATCAAATCCCGAGATTTTGGATTTCCTCGAGTGACAGATGTTCAGAACAAGTTTCAATGTTCAATCTTTTGTGAAATTTAACATATATTTAAATCCCTTGTGCTTGTACCACGTATCGACTCGGCAACCGTAGTGTTGGTACCCATTTTAGGCTCGCTATGTAGTTTATATAGAGTTGGCTTTCAATTCGCCTTGTCACGTACTTTATATTATGTCATCTCTATTACTGCTTCTATACACTTTCGTATAGGAGATTTTCTGTCCAATTTTCCCACATTTCGTGACCAAGTAATTAGTGGATATAGGGCGCAAAGCTGACTCGTGATTGTGAGTCCATGAGATTATAGATTTCATTCCTGCTTAACTTAGTTTATCGTTCTGGTCCTATTTAAACTAATGTTTTGCTAGTGGCACAACACCTAATACACGATTATGAAATAAAATTTAGAGTGCACTTATTATTACGGAATAATGCTCAAAGTCTACCTAATTTAATCTCCCTATGTATTACATCTATTAGTAACAACATTCTAATTGCCAAAGATTTCAACATGGCGTTTTTCTTTCTGAGAGGATGATTTGACTTGAAATTATGGAGGATACCTAAATAAGTATCCTCCCTATATACATCTGTTTCTGATTTCATTAAATTTTTAATAAATCAAAATTATAAAAATTGTAATCCAACACACAAGGTTCATTAACAACCATTCTGAAACTGTTAACTGATTTATTTAACTTTGCTTCATCCTACAATTTGGACGAAAATGTTTTCCTTTGTGTGCGGCTGTTACTACATGCTTGGTGCGATTAACCATTCATTTCTTCTTGTAGCGAATCAGTAAGGACATTGTGTTCTTATTTTATCCTTTCATTTCACACATATTAGTCTTATCCGTCGGGCTCATCAGAACCATCAGTTCTTCTTTGTTGGCTTTTAATTATATAGCATTAGTTTGTGATAACACTTTATGAGGCATTGGAATTCGTAATTAGGTTTAAATTTCTTTACTTTGTGCGTTAACCCGGGTATGCCTATGTCTAATTCTAAATTTAGGCTATCTTTGTATGCAAGCAATTGTGGTGTTATAAGTGCCTCTGTAATTTTATCATTTTAATTGAGTTCCCTTCCTAAAAAGCCATGTTCAAATCAAGATTAAGTAATTCCAGCTGGTTCAGTTTAATTAGAATTTTAGTAAAATATATTATACGATTAGTTACAAGTGCTACGAAAGTTCTTTTTATAACCGAATTCTACAAATTTCCATCGCTGGATCCTGGCATGCATAATAACTGTGCTTCGCGCACTATCAGTAAAACATTTTATAAACCTGAAATTATTGGCTGGTCGGAAAGACAGCTATATATATCTTACATTAACTTACTCATATTTAGTTTATGTTTACATTTCTCTTAATTATGAACCAGTGTTCTTATTATATGAAGAGTAAGATCCTGTTTAAGACTAAATTAACATTGAAATGTAACTGAATTTAAGATTTAAAACGTTTACGAATTATATAATGTTTAACATATAACTGTATTAATGGAAAAGTTTAAACTTTGCATAAAGTTGATTTCGATTGTAATAATTGCGAATAATCATCTTGAATCATTTCAATGTTTGTGCATATGTTTCTACATAGGAAAAACGGTCGAATAAATACAATAAACTACAATAATAAGCTCATCTAATTTTAATTACGGTGATATTGTTAAAATATCACCTTATATATATATATATATATATATATATATATACCTATATATATATATATATGCAGAGCATGTTTAATGCAATTTGAATACTCCAGTTATATACCAATCACATTAAATAATTTTATATAACACACCATATATATATATACTTATATATATATATATATATATATATATATATATATATATATATATATATATTTAATATATAGGTTTCCAGTTATAAATAATTACATATACTGCTATATACGTCTAAGCGAAAGTACCATTTTTAATGTCAATTACGCCTTGTAAAGGTCAGAATAATTGCTCTTCACTTACTATGTTAAATTTCGTATTTTCGAGAGGAATTAAAATAAGGTCATTAGGTGTAAAAACTGGGTTTTAACAAAGATGATCATGTATTTTAGGATATGGTTACAGTGGAAATAGGGGAGATTATTTCGAGCATAATTAATAACAAGATTTAAGATCTTACATTTATATCATTTCTGGGCTTCATTTTAGTTCATAATTAATTTAAATTAAAAATATGCTTAGTAGTATATTAATTGAATATAAAAAGGCAACTGATTATTGAAGACCAAAAATAATTGGGCAGAAGTTGTTTAAAAATCTAGGTACCATGAAGAAATTCAGCAATTTTTGATTTTAAACGGTTCACACATGTGTAAATGTTACAATATCATTCATTTACAAATCACACAATCAACAAAAATAATTTTGCATGTTGGATAACTCTACAATCCTTTAGACGATTGTATATATACATATATATATTGTATTTAAAGATAATTTGACACAAAACCTGTAATTTAATTTTACAATATTTAAAGTTATTATACGTTTATAACATTTAGTTTTAAATCGTTAGATTAAAATGCACATCGAGTTTTTTATTTCATACAAATATAGTATGGACTCCAAACATAGGCAAAACCATACGTGATGAATCAGTTAATATAACACTCAGAATAATAAACTAATACGTCACGTTGTTCGACACACTTATCTCACTGTTGTTAGTTTGATTCAGTACATTTATGGAGAATAAATGTGCTTATATTAAAGTTTATTTGTTTCAGTCTGATATAGTATTAATATCATGTTTGTCTTGGTCGCCTAGATATAAATATGAAGTTAAAATATGCATTTATTTGCTTGTACATAAAAATGGTGCACAGGCTATTTATTCTTCTGCTGATTTTTTATGTGCAGCGTCTTTTAACAATAAATATCTAGTTTAAAATGTTTAACAAAAAGTTTTGAATGATATCGCTTCAATTGCAATTTCACAGTTTTCCATTAATATTCCAATCACAGTGAAAACGAATACTGTTTAATATCTATACATCAAAAAGGCACACATAAATAAAGTTACGCATACTACGATTTATTAATTTCGAGAAACATTATCAATAAATGCCAGGAAACTGAAAGGCGCAACATCAAACGTGTTTTAAAATGCAACCATTTAACTATAAAGCACACACCGAATTTATTAATCAATCATTATATTAAGATATCAGCTTCATTTAGATACAAAATTTTCAATGCGTTGATTGTCTTTTGAAGCCTATTTTAAATCAAGCTAAGACTTTAACATTTAGTAAACCTTCTGCATGCTCCATTTCCTGATCAAAACAATTCACAATCGACATACAAACAACAGGGTTACATGATATGTGAACGCTATATAGGATCAGCTTTAGCCTAATGCCGTCTCCAGGACATCAATAATAATAATAATAATAATAATAATAATAATAATAATAATAATAATAATAATAATAATAATAATAATAATAATATAATAATAGTAATAATAATAATTTTAAAAACTAATAATACTAATAAAAATAAAAATAAAAATAATATTAAATAATAATAATAATAATAATAATAGTAGTAGTATTATATAATAAAATATTATTTTAATAATGATAAGTTTTTACTATTAGCTTCATAAAAAGGAATAATGCAAATTGGGCATACGCAGAAAAAAATTACGAATATACCTATTCTAAGAATGTATATAATTGCGTTGATTAAATGATTTAGTTACTCTATGTTATTAATCGAAGCCTGATGGATTAAATAATTTAAATTCAGAGAAATATATTCGAAATCATATTTCATCTAAGCATTTTCTAATTGATTAAAAAAATTAATAATTTACAAGGAGAAAAGGTGATAAAATCTGGCAAAACGGGCATCTACTTATAAGAAAAACTCGCCGGATTCAGTCAAATCATACTTGTTATTATTTGCATGATACTACGTACCCCAGCGTCTTTTGCAGTTTGTCTAGATTTTTTATCACAGTCATTATTTCACTAAAGAACTCCACCACGCACATATAGGTCTGCCTATTTCTTGTGATATTTACAACAAAGAACGACGTTTATCTGTTATTTGATTGTTATATAACATAAAACATCCAAAATTTAATGAAGTAGCTTTGAATTGCAGATAGGCATACGCAACTGCTTGCATCTAACTTTTTCTCTCATGCTTATGCGAAAACTTCACCCTTTTATTAACATCAAAGCAGAATAACACCTTTGAACGAAATAGCATATATGGGTTTGGAATTTTTGTTCAAAACATGATTTTAAATTAAATTCAAACTATTTTAACAAGAGCTACACATATTTTTAATCATTTAGCATCCAGATGTCTTACTTGTTCGCTAATTTGAGTACAAAATTCGGAATAATTTATACTAAAGACACAAAGCCATATTAAATAAATGGCAAGTCTAGAGTCCGTTAAAAAAAACATGATTTTATTATTTGTGACATAAATGTTTTAGACACACATGATTGGTTCAAGGAAACCGGACAAGCTGAAAGAAGTTTTAATTTTTACAGTAGTAGAAAAATATCCTAACTTCCTTATTAAATTTCTCATGTCGCATATTTTATTTTCGCTTGTAACAAAAAATAATCCCAAAATTTTTATATAATCCAGCATAGTTGACCAAAATATAAAAATGTTGTCCACAATCCAATTAAACATTTACTACATTATATATATATATATATATATATATATATATATATATATATATATATATATATATATTCATATAAAATGATAAAAATACCAGTGATTTAATCAAATTTATACTAGTATATAAAAATATACTTTTACTCAGGATTATCTATTTCCAGAAAGAAATTTTGAATTAGAAATTCAGTTAAATATTATTATTTTACTTTTAATTTTGATTTATGATCTTCTAATACAAAATATTTTTTTCACATTTAATTTGTTTTGCAGATTAATACTTTGGTATAATTTTCCAGTTGGCTCGTCTCTTTTCATTTCTACAGGTAAGTATTTATAATAATTTCAAACTTTTAATCTTGCAAAGCGCATCAGACCTATGTTGACGACAGTTACGTTTTCAATTCTCGATATGATGCTAATAATTTTATAAGGTCATTGAATCCCTTTCATATTCACAATTTTTTGCAACAGTTTTATTAATATATCAGAAAATTCATGCGTGTCCGATTGCAGTAATTTTTATATCTTTGTTGTTAAGGCTCTAATTGGATGCATTTTAGGAACGAACTGAGTGCAAAAAATTATTCCATCTATAATGGGATTTTTTAATAATTTAATTGCCTTGAGGCTATTTTAGATTTGAGTGGATAATTAAAATTGAATTTTCAGTAAGTAAATTCAAAAAGGTCCAGAATTTGAATGTATAGGCGATGAATATATTCCGCCCATTTCATATAATGTAACTATAAACGCAAATTGTATTTAATACAACATTTTAAAAACTGGAAGAATAGGAAATTTTTACAAAAAAGCGCATAAAGTTATTGGTAAATCGTTAAAAAATGCAATTTAATGGATTTTAGCTCTTTCGATAAATTACATTGGGCTCATATGAATTTAATAAACGGTTACTTTATTTTGTCCTGTTATTAGGTAATAAAAATATTATTAATTTAACAATTGTTATCATTTTCAAATTAGTTTTTCTTATTCCAAATTTAAAATATAAATATTTTATCTTATATTTAATTTTTCGACAGCGTAAGCTTCATTATACTCGAATGTTCTTTTATACGTGAGGAGAAACTCAACATTATCGAGAGAAAATCTTATAAATTGATTTTATTGTTATATAATTTCAGGTTATATACATGATACAATATATTCCATATTGAAGAAAATTTAAATGAAAATTGTGAAAAAATGTTTTCTAAAGTTAAAAAACAAATTAAAATTTTTAAAGGCGTTAGTAACATGATCAAGTGAACTTTTATAGTTTGGACAGCTTTACATTATTTAGATATATTATCAAATTAAATTCGTTTCCTAATAGCATTTTAAATTTAAAAACATATTATTTATTATAACAAAACGTTATTGAAAGCAAATTCGTCACTGTGTAGTTTGTGATATTTCGGATAGAACAGTATTTCTCACATATATCGCGAAAGATTTAAGTTAGCTATGTGCATTACCAATAGTCAAGTTAGGGTGAATGTGATTCGTACAACGACTGAATTGTTTTCACCTTAAATAGAGCCTTTGAAATGGTATTGTGTATTCCTACAACACTGGCGGTATTTACACAACCCCCAGACTGCCATGTGTGACAGCACTCATATCGGTTGTGGATGATAACGATGAACATATTTAGCAATGGCTCTTAGTGTATCAGATCTTTCATCATTTGCATGGCGTTGAAAATCTCCAGTCTGTTTGATAAAGACAGATTTTTGGTAGTTAACTGTATCTTTCAGTCTAAAGAGAAGCTGTATAGACACCACCTAAACGAAAGGCCATCCAAAAAACGTTAGTTAGTGTGCATCTTAAAATTCTGTGTAGCGAAAGGCAGCGTGGTTCAGCAGACGTGCCCAGATCAGAACCATATCCGCGGCCAATTCAGGACAGTACAGGATGAGTTCTTAATATGGACGAAACCCGTATATTGGATGAATTGCGTTTTCTACATTATAAAATGCTTATTTTATATTAACAAATATATGAACCTAATGTGACTAGTGTTTATATCAAGATTGGAAATTTGATTTAAATTAACAAATGACATCCACCATAAAAATTAATAGAAATATGCTTTGGATTATATAAGATTGACTGAGAAATGCCTGCAAATTTAATTAGATTTCTTCAGCACGTTTGGTAATGTTTGATGATAAAAGATCCACTGATTTCAGTACATGCAGTATTAGAATGACACTATTCGATAAATTTAGCAAAATATTCAACACACCAATATTATGAAGGGAAAAGTTTTCATTGCTTGAGACGCTTTTAATTCAACTTCATGGAATTAACCAATTTTTGGACGAAAAACCCGATAGTTTAAGCAATTAGATAGTTTATATTTTTGTAACCACTTTTATACTTCCCCATGTCTTATGATCTGCAAGAGCGTAGACTAGATATTTCTGTATAATTGCAGACTAAATATCATCAAATATAAAGAAAATTATATAAAATAAACAGTGTTTCATTTCTTACCGCAATTGGCTATAGGAAAATATACACACGGTGGGCATATTTTGTCAACCTGTACAGAATAAGTGTATTACGTAATGAAAATAATAATCTAAATAACTATTCCGTTATTATCAAGTGAGGCTCTTGCCATTCTTTTAACCATTAATTCAACAAAATAAAACTGTTGTCAGTCCCATATTCTGCATGTGCCCTAGTTCCTCTGACGTCATAATGGTATTAGGGCAATCCGGCTGACTAAGATCAAACAGAAATTTGCAGAAAATTGCCAATCAAGAATTCCTCCCAGCACTTTTATTCTCTCATACTATATACTTGATTGGAATTTTGACGGAATTTCCGCCATGTAGTATAATTTTTTAAGAGATTAAGTTTCATTGTACCCTTCCTGTGTGCAAAAACAAAAAGAAATTTTATCAGATATAAGAAACGCACGCAATTGATTGGTTTCCGTTTTTCACACTCTCTCTATGTTCACATATTTCTATCTTATTTTGCTTTCCAATTTATATATGAAGATATGTTAATTAGTAGATAGTTGAGAAGACAGTGCAAAAGAAACGTTTCTTATATCTGATAAAATGTCTTTTTGTTTTTGCACGCAGGAAGGGTACAATGAATTTTATTAAAGCTCGCATTTAAAGAGAAAAATTAATGTTTCCGCTACTTCTGAGTTTTGAAACTGGTCAAATAATAGTCGTTCATTACTTAGGCTAATGCTAGTGAAAAGCTTGAAAAAAATCAAAAGAAACATGAGCTACTTAGTTATTACGATTTTACAAACATATTTATTGTATTCATTGATTGTTTATAAAAGCCTAATGAACAAAAATCCAGGAATATCTATTTCACAGTAGATATATTAGACTGTTTATTTATTTATTTATTTGTAATTGGTGGCGTAACTAATAAATGGAAAGCTCAAAAGCAACCTAGAAAATTGGCGTACAGTAGCATAAGCGAAATACTTATCGTGCTCGCCCCACAAATGAAGCTAGCGTTATGCTTCAAATCCGTAAGATATATTTACAAAAAAACATTGGGATGTTTAAATTTCCTAACTATGTGTATTTTAATGCCATCTTGAAGTCAACATTAAATTAAGCCATTACTATTGAGACTCCAAATCATATGCACTAAATTATACATAAGCCGATGATGTCAAGAGTAATAGCTTCACGACTTTGGGGATAGAAACAATTTATCTGTTAATACTAATGATATCCATCATTTTTGTCTTGTCCCGCTATATTATCGTTTTTTTACCTTTGCGCTAAAATTTAAATATTTCATTTTAATTTAAGTGAGCATAATGCCTGTGTGTCAAATGTAACATTAAAATTTGACATATTTTTTTTACACAGTAGTCACAATAGCTTAAGGTATTTTACACATACCTAATCAGAATTTTGATACTGTTGCTAATTTTCTGTCTATTCTTCACTTAAAACATCGTATATATTGTGGAAATATCGAAAATATATATCCAACAATATCTTGTAAAATTATTGAATACTGTAAGACAAATATAAATATTCCTTAGCAGCTTCTATTAAATATCAAAAAAACTTTAGCTTTTTGGTCAAGACACAAGTTTTTCTCCAAGAAAAATGTAGATAGAACAAATGGTCTCTGTTAGAGAATTTTTTCTGCGTCCAGGTTGCGTTTAAATACTAGTTTGTGCTCAAACACTGACTTGAACTTTGACGCAATATGAATAACGTTCTTAAAAACGTTTTCAGTCATAGCTTCCCTTCTCACTATTTTATTGTCTGAAGTATAATCAGTTTTGCTTAATAATTGCTTTCACATGATTTCAAAACAATTGGTGCAACGAATGATCTATTAAACTTAAACTCATTATTTCTAATTATTGTTTTTTTCTTAATTCTTTAATTATCATAGTTGTACCATTATATTAAACGTTTTTCTGCAGACGCATATTATGTATATGTGGTAGGTTAAGAGGCAGGAGTCCTAACTCAACTAACACACGTGCGTTTCCAACTCACTGCCTACTCAGTAGAGGAACCAGTTAATAAAATTCAGTCTCATCTCCAGTTCCTTAACTAAAGTAAAATTGAGATATCAATAAAAGTCCAAAATGCCTATGCCTAGTTACAATAAAGTCCAACTTAAACTACACGAAATGCTAATGTAACACTCATTTATGAAATGCAGGCTTTTAATATAGACGATGCAGTAAAGATTTAATATATTGCAAAAACAAAAAGAAATTTTATCAGATATAAGAAACGATTCTTTCGCATAGTCTTCTCAAATATCTACTAATGAACATATCTTTATATATAAATTGGAAAGAAAAACAAGATAGAAATATGTGAACATGGAGAGAGTGTGAAAAACGAAAACCAATCAATTACGTGCTTCAAATCCAGTTCAAGCTCAATGCTTGTACGTGCTTCTTCTGCTTGCATAAATCTGGCTGCAATTTGTTTATCCATAAGGCTACGTAAGTAGCTAGCTCCCTTTTGTTTGGCATTTAGTAATTACTTTTAATGCTACGTCTGGAGAACATACGTGCGATGTTTCGATGATGTGTTGCGCAATAGCAGACATGTATTCACCATTTGATTTAAAACAGGCGTTTACATTACAGTGTTCTTTCATTCGAGTAATTAACCGTCTGGTCGATCGGCCTACGTAAGTTGATCGACAACTTGCGTATGTATATTGGTAATTAATATTTTATACCGACATTAACGCTGTTTCTCTTTGATTGCCGGTAAAGGCAAGTGTGTTACCCTAAATAACACTCGTAGTTTAGCTACATTAAATTTGCGTGTTAATGCTGCTTCAAATTTCTTTTGTGCCATTCGGGAAACTGCATCCCCCTTAAATGGGATGTTTAGGTAGACTGTTTTCTTTTCTGACCCATAATACGTATGTTTCTGTTTAATTCCCCTTTTAATAATTGATTCAATTAATTGTCTGGGATAGCCACGCAATTGATTGGTTTCCGTTTTTCACACTCTCTCTATGTTCACATATTTCTATCTTGTTTTGCTTTCCAATTTATATAAAAAGATATGTTCATTAGTAGATATTTGAGAAGACTATGCGAAAGAAACGTTTCTTATATCTGATAAAATTTCTTTTTGTTTTTGCACACAGAAAGTGTACAATAAACTAAATTGTATTAATTGAGATCAATCTAAACACGAATAAATGTTTACACGATTTCCAATTATGAAACGTGTTCGTTCATTGAGGAAAATTTAACGTTCGGTGATTTATATAAGCGCGAATTTTGACGAAGTCAACCGTCAGGGAAGATTAAAACTTTATCAAGAGAAGAATAAAAACCTATTTGGATTAGTTGCGGAGAACTAATATGTATGCTACTGTGTTTCAGGTATTGCTAACCTAATGACAGATTAATTAATATATGACCGTAGATATACATCGATGTCTACATGATTGAAAGTTACACCCTCAACTTCACATGAATTTGGTGCTTAATGGAGACCAACCAGTAGGTGGTATAAGCCTACATCTAATATATATATATATATATATATATATATAGACTCAAAAATAAAGAAAATAGGACGAAACAATTATTTTGTATTCAAGAAGAAATTCAGATTATTGCATATGTTATGGTGTCTGTTCTGTAATGACATATCAGGAGTGGCTCTGTTATAATATACGCTTTTAAAAAGTGTTTAATTATTTCCATCTGAATGAAAGGCTAACTAAAAAACTTATGTTCACATATGACAAAAAGTGCGTGAAGTGTGCAGCAGGGATGGCGTGCATTCCCTCTCTTGGACTGTAGCCAGAAACGCCGCAGCTGCGATTTGAATATTGTCCATTGACTGATCCTCTTCACCACCCAAAGATTGCATTGTACAGTAATGTCAATAATAAAATACCGAGAGTTTTGGTTAACGTTTTATTCAGATAATTTACCTGATTATCGGGTTGCGATCCGATTTGTTTGCATCCGCTGTCTTCCGATAATCAGGTAAATGATCTATTCCCTGTCGCGCAACATGTTTCTTTTAAATCTTATTCGTATAATTGTTCGTGGATACCTTTTTCCAATCCACATTTCGTTTTAACAGTCCAGATAATCGAAAATATATTAGATACCGGCAAACCTGTAAAAGTGACCATGAATATAAGCACATTGTCAGAAATTGGTTGGCAATGTATACTTTTAGTATAAATAAAACAATTTTTTTAACGTAAAATACGTTTCATCTTATTTATAAAACCATAGCATTTGTAGTTAGAAATGCCTTTTTCCAAAATGAATATCGTAGAATTTCTTTCAAAGCCGTATACGTCATCAAAGTGCCAACTACGATGATCATTGCTCACATTTTTTACCAGAACAGCTTATATGTTCGGCTAGGGATCTGGATGTATATTGCGTAAATCTGTATTTCCAATTTGTCGTACCCAATCATCAAGTGTTAGAATAAGACAAGGCCACATAGGAAAATGATAATGAATTAAATTACATATATTGCTGGAATAAACATAAATTGCATATGGATTGAAATTGCAAATTAATATTTCGATCAGTAGTGTATTATTCAACGCTGCCCCTATATCAACCTATTTATGCATGTATATACAATTTTATGTTTGCGTTCATTTCATTTATGTATAATGTGTCATTGTTGTATACCTTTAAATTATATATATATATATATATATATATATATATATATACTATATATAATATATTTATATGTATGCATGATGTGTATATATGTATGTATTTATACATTTATATATGTATGTATTCGTGTATGTATGTAATCATGTATGCCGCTATATGCTTATTTATGTATTGAGGTATGTAGGTGTGTAGGTATGTACGTATTTATGTATATAAGCAAAATGGAACGCATGGACATATGTAAATTTGTTTTTATGCATTTATGCATGTATTTCTATTTGTATTTAGGTGTGTATGTTTTTATGTATGGGAGTATGTGTATCTTTATGTATTTATGCATATATCTATATATGAATGAATGCATGCTTAGATGTATATGTATGTATGTGCATATGTGGGACTTTGTGTATACAAGTATGAATTTACATATGTATTTTTGCATGAAATTATGCATGCATGTATGTATGTATGTATATTGCTATGTATGGATATATGCATGTATTTGTGTATATATGTATTTATGTATATATTAATAAATATATGTACAAATATATGAATGTAATTTTCTATGTTTTTATACATGTATGTATTTATATATGTATGTACTTATGCATATATACATGTATGCATATTTTTGTGGTCGTTTATATATATATATATATATATATATATATATATATATATATATATATATATAATGTCCATTTCATTCAAATAATCACGCAATATATTTCTTATTAGGACGAAAAAACACATTAATTACAAAGTGGATAATGGCCATATATTTCGAGAATACTAAACTGCACTTTAGAATCTTTCATTTATGTGCATATTCATATATATATAAATGTTTTATATATATATATATATATATATATATAAATTAGTGTCATTTTCATAATTTTGTATAAACTTTAAGTTCTTTGTTTTCCTATTTGAATGTTGCTTTATTTTTATGTATGGGTGTATGCATTTATATTATGTGGGTTTTTATGTGTGTATTGATGATATATATATATATATATATATATATATATATATATATATATATATTCTTATAAATAGGAAAACACAAATAACAAAGTGGATAAAGGCCATTTATTTCGTGAATACTAATCCTCTCTTATACAATCATACATATTTATACATTTTGGGTTTTCATTTGATTATGCTAGTGGTAACAAATCTGACTCGTTTTTACTGCTGTTTCTTGTTTTGACTAGTTGGTGAAACAGCAGTAAAACGAGTCAGTTTGTACCTAGCTAATCAAATGAAAACCCAAAATGATAAATGTATGATTGTATAGAGAGGATTAGTATTCACGAAATAAATGGCCTTTATCCACTTTGTTATTTGTGTTTTCCTATTTATAAGAATACTGTGGTAAATTAAAAAGGAATGGACATCATAAATATATATATATATATATATATATATATATATATATATATATATATATATATATGTATATGCATTTATATTTGTTTGTATGTACAAATATATGAATGTATTTTTGCATGTTTCTATATATTTATGTATTTAGTTATGTATATATGTATGTATGTATATGTATGTATGTATGTATGTATGTATGTATGTCTGTATGTATGTATGTCCGTATAATTTTTTTTGCATATATCTATATAAATATATCCATGTATAAAGCATTCATATTCATATTTTTTTATAAACTTTATGTTGTTTGTTTTCAGTTTCGATGTATGCATGAATGCATGCGTATATTTATGTATTTGTGTATTTATGTTTTTATGTTGGTATGTATGTTTGTCTGTTTGTATGTATTTATGTATGTATGTATGTAATTATGAATGAAATTATGTATGTATATGTATGTATGTATTCATGTAATTCTACAATGTTTTATGTATGTATTTTTTTATATATATATATATATATATATATATATATATATACATATATATATATATATATATATATATAGTGTGTGTGTGTGTAAATATTATTAAATTTTTAAAAAAACAAAAATAAAAAATGGACTACTAAATTTCTCAATAATTTTTTTAATATAAATTTTAATTCAGACTTTAGGGCGTACAATATATTCAATTTTTTATAATTTCAATAAGAAAGAATTTTTGTCTCTTGCTAGATAAAAATTTTTTTAAAGGCATGTTTGAATATTAAATGGAAAGATATTTAGTTTAAGTGGTGGTCTAGCCAATGCACGATATCCCAAAATTTATTTAATACCAGTAGATTTGTGTCGCCAATGTTTTCTCAGATCATCTTTGGTTATTGGGAATTTTTAAAAAAATGTTACATATTAGTTTGTCATTTAATCTATTAATGAGTTATTATTTAGGCGGCAATAAAATTCTTCTATACCCAATTCTTAATATACTTTGTCTTAATAAAGACGGTTAAAATGCAGTACTTTTCAAATTTTACTGAATAAATTTTGCAATGCATTGAATATTAATGAATGACTTCCTTTTCCAATACTTTCTGTGGGCGTATATAATGTACATAAAATTATGAACCTGTAACTTGACCGGTAGAAACATTACCCAGTTAACATATAGAAAAAATGAGTTTCTATGTACGTTTGTGGGAGCTTTATCGTAGTACTTACATAATAAACTATAAATTAGTCTAAAACATTAAAAAGCTGTAAAGTTTAATGTTATTATTAGGTTAAAGAGTTCAGAGCCATATTAGGTGTTATTAGTGGAATATTGGTAAAAACCAACCTAATTTTTAAAAAATAGATACAAAAATTAATTATTCTTTTCAAAACAGAAAAACTTATTTAATGACTAAAATAGTTTTATTTCGTTAACATTTTTTGAATTATTTTATTTTCATTAAAAAAATAAGTCAATTTTATTAACAAAATTGAAATTATTAAATGACTGCAAATATATGTTGCAATCTTGATAATGCATATGTTTCTATAATTTAAAAAAGACAATATTTTGGTGAAGATACTAGTTTCGGAACATTTACAGAAATTTCGCAAAATGCCCATATTTAAAATTATTGTTTTATCTTCCTATTCTGTTTACATTAGCGCCACAATTTTAAAATATATTAAGAAATTTATGAGCCTCTGCTATATTCTAGGACATTTTGGAAATTCGTCGAAGAGTAACTGGTTTAAAAATATGTATTTTTTAATAAATTATGTAGAACGCCGCTAATATCTATAAATCTATTTCAGAAACAAGAGAAAGTTGTAATTTTATATTCTTATGTTACGGTTGTTAATCCTTTTGCTTCTACTACTATAAACTATAGAAATACATAGTTTTGCTTGCTCATGTTTAAACCTTTAGTAAACTAGCTCTGTATTCCAGTGAATCAAAAAGTAAATATTATTAGTGTAAACTTATTTTCTTAGATAAAAGAAAGCAGAATAACAAATGAGAATATACTGACAAAATTTGAGTAACTAATGGGTCGCAATCTTGATTATAGTAAATGATTTCACCGACTGCGCAATCAATGTTAGTTTAATTATAAAAATGTTCATTTCAAAACCACTTCCCCATCTAATGTGGTGTCTGTTCAGTAATGAGAGATTATGGATTTTTAGTTGGAATTTTGGGCTTAAATGGATGCCATATGAGCCCTACTTTATAGGAAAAAACCAACCGAGATACATTAATTAGTATATGACTGAATATTGTGTGTAGTTTGCGCAGGGTGGTTCAGTGGTTAGAGCTCCAGATTCCTAATTGGACGTACCCAGCTTTTAGCCCTGTTTGCGGAAAATTCTGGCCAGTATACGATGAGTTCCCAATAAGGACGAAACCGGTCTGCTGGATGAATTGTCTTTTCTTAACTATACCTTTCTTAGTTTAAATAGAAAAAAATTTAAGTACTTAACGAGTCAGGTGTTTGTAGCAAGTTCACAACCTTGATTATATTAAAATGAGAATATCCCATCTTGAAACTTAAAATGCTTAGCTGGGGATAATTTTTATAGTAACAAACTTTCTCCTTCATTGCACATTCAGAAATAATCTTACAAAAATCATTTTTTGAAAGGCGATTCAATTGTTTTTTTCTTTTGCTACCTCATTTGAAAGATTTATTCATTTCTAATCAAACTAATCGTATATATATGACATTCAAGTTATTGCGCGCATTTCTGTTGTTTAAGCACCCACCATTTGATGTACAAAAATGATTATCGATTCAATGAAAAACTGACTCAACGAAGTCCATCTACAGTGCAGTAATAGCAGCTTTAATCCCGACGAATTCCAAATATGGATTCTTAGCTTTTCTCTGCACTGTGAATTTTTATATTGTTTCACAAATTAAAAAGGAGCGCCTTTCTTCCTGAAGATTTATATAAATATGACCCAATGCGTGCAATCTGATAGAGCGACATACTGCTAGATTTTTGTTTTTAAGCATTTTGGCTCGCGTTTTGCATAAACTTTAATTTTACTTCGTCGATAAGAGACCAAAAAATCGGTATAAATTCGGCTTTTTTGAGCAGAAACATCCTTCATTAAAATTTCCTGTGGCTGATCACACGTACTTAACTTATATTTGTAAAACGATTGCATTCGAATGAATTACATTTTTACAGCTATATAATAAGTTATGAAAACTCTTGGTTGAATGAATTAAGTGATTCTTCATAAATACGGTGGTTTTTCTTTATTATCAATCGGGTGGGAATTTTTACGGCGGCTGCATTCAAAGAATCCCTCTAGGAAGAAGCCAAAGAAATCAATAAGAACTTTTATCTAGACCATACAATAGCAGCAAGTGTCATGAATTTTGTCAGCGCCCTATTATAAATAATGAACGCAGTGTGTCAGCAATGTCGCTCGATGTCTTATTGCAAATAGGTTTGGTCATTTTTTGTTAATTCTACCTGATTTGTGGGATAATATCGACAAAATGGACAACCTGCAAACCAAAGTTTTTCGTATGAATACACACACAACACGCACGCCTTTGGAGTCAATAAATTTAATGATAAAATTTTTATGACTATTTTCGCTAACTTTAAACATTAAGCTGAACGAATTTAAAGTTAGTGAAAACTATTTGTTATTAAATAGATACTCTAAGAAGTGCTGATATGCTCCAATTAAACTGAGAAAATCTAACGGAATATAAGGAAATAATAAAGCGAATTAGCCTAAATAAGTGACAACACATTTGCTCGGTATATCGCTTAACGTAAGGGCAATTATGGTAAGTGAAATTAACTTTCTCATGGAGTGCCAATTTTGTATTCACTTCTTTATCTCGCGCCATCAATGATAACGATTTCGAAAATTTCCCTAATGAAAGCATATAACAAGGTCGACAAACAAATTTGGATTTTATTTATGCAAAACGTCTACCAATCTGGGAAATCTAATTGTGTTCCAGCATTTATAGTGTTTGTTTACAATGCTTCGAGGTCAAAACAGAATATTTAAATTGTTCAGTATAATTTGCAATAAATTAATATTTCTTTTGAAATGCAAGCTTTAATAAAATTCATTGTACCCTTCCTGTGTGCAAAAACAAAAAGAAATTTTATCAGATATAAGAAACGTTTCTTTCGCATAGTCTTCTCAAATATATACTAATGAACATATATTTATATATAAATTGCAGCGTGTTGTGTTCAAACGTAACCCGCGATGGTACGTTAGAACACCTTGAGCACTAGTTTTCATCGTTCTGAAATTTAATTAATTTCATTTATATCTTTTCCATTGGTTCGCTTTCGTCTGTTTTGCGTTTACTTATTTTTATCGATTTTATGATTACCTTACCAATTACAGCGCATGAAAACTGACGCCGAGTTATCGGCACACTAATTGATGAATTATCTCCAATTTGAAAAACTTGAGTTCGGCGTTATGACTTGCAGTATGCGGAGAAATAACTTAATTAGATGTCATGCGAATAACAAAGTTACTTTAATCATAACGTTCTTCATTTACTTACGTGGATAGATTACAAATCCAGTTTAAATTAAATCTGATATTCCTGGAAGACCTACCTCGCTTAAAAAACATTAATAATTTGTCCTCTTAAAAATCCTTAATGTAACATGTCATTACAAATGACACTGTCATATGGTAAAAGGGTAATAAAGCAATCACCTGCACTTTTACTTTTTGATGAAACGGGAGACCTCATGTATGTTATATTTTAAAATGAATTAATGTTAATGTCTTAAACTTGAAATGACAGCAGCTAATTAGATTTGGCAGTGTGCAAAAAACTAATAGGCAATACGAAATTTGTCCACAACTGTATTTCCATTGTTAATGTAAGTAACGTTGCCACCGCTTCGAAGAATATTATATTGGTTCCAGAACATTACAAACAACGTTTTCCAGATTGCCCTATGCCATAGGATGCATGCAGATATACTTATGTAAAAACGGTAGTTAATAGTCGAAATTTTCCTTCATAAATGTTACATTAAGTAAACTAGAGGATTGTATTCTATGCCACTTCAAATAGCATTTAATAAGTTAGGCCACCAGCTCTCAATAGTAATTTATATAAAGCAATTTAAAATGGCCAGTATATTTGAGGTAAAAATAACATTATAGTACAAACTATTCCTATGTTATTAATGCATATTAGTGTAAGTAGATATTATTTTCGTTTATCTAAGAGGCGTCACACTAAATGCTGCTAATATTTCCGTTTATTAATTAAATAAGTATTAGTTAATAAAGTTTTAGTAGTTTGACTAAATGTAGCACTGACTATTGTGCCTGTCTAGTAATAGTGATCTTGTAAATAGCATTAGCTAATTAGGTTGAAAAAGTTGGAAATCAAAACGAATTTAAAATCTATTGTGCGTGCCAGAATATAAGGGCAAATCGAATAAATAAAAATGGAGTAAGGAAAAGCTGGTCAACAAGTGTTGCGACTGCGTTTCATGGTGTTGTTCCATTTGCTGTACTAGAGTAGGAGAAGACACTGGTTAATGCTCTATTGAAACAAGATGACGGAAAACCATTACATGGTGAAGACTAACAGGAATTTGCTCGAAATATGCAGATCACAGTAAAGACCGATTTGAAACAATGGTGTATGTTCGTGGAATTCGTGTTCGTTTTGAAATACGCTGTGGTACCTAAATTAGTCGCTGCTAAATTAGAGACGAGAAAAACGATTACTCGATCTCTTTTTTTGCTCTCATGCTAGACTGAGAAGATATTGAAGCGTTTTTTTACTGTGATTTCCTGTCTTACACAAGAAAATATTTATTCGCCTTATATTTTGATCTTTACGCTGTACAGGAAAGCTAGTTACCCGTATTGCATTGCATCTTGCAGTTCAAACATTATTTTAAACAATCAAATAACAAAAACCTGGTAAACTTTTGGTAAACTTCGTATCCCCCGCTAAGGACTATTTCGTGCAAATCAAGAATTCATTCAATGAGGACGCCAAATTTATGTATATTGGATTCAGTCTTGCAGGATATAGTGATGTTGCAGACTGCATATATGAAAATTAGACATTATTTTGCGGGTAACCGGCATTTTGTAAGATTTATATAAGTATATTAATATGATTAAAAATAGGATAAATTTCACAGATTAAAGAATAATTCTGTTCATTTTATTCTGAATTACCTACAAATGAGTATATATAAGTATATTATGAAAGGCGAAACAAACAAATTTAAATCGAGGAAAGAGAGTCAAATAGGAGAATGACTAATCACGTTTGTACTTTAAATACTAGTACTGAACAAATAAAACTTACAACAGATACAATAAGGCAATATTCTATACATTTCGAACATATTTTTATATATAGTTTCACAGTGGATGAAGTACCAGTCTTTGAAGCAAGGGTTTCTCGGTTGTTGCCACATTCATGACAATTTGGGAAGTTTCTTGATATTTTCTTAGTAAGTACGAAACCGGTTTTCATTAAGATTCGAGCATTTTTTAACTTATACAACGATTGCCTTGAGCCAACCGTATATACATATATATATATATATATATATATATATATATATATATATATATATATATATATATATATATATAATAAAATCATTCGAAATTAAAGGATCTCTTTTGTTCTTAATATTGTTAAAGCCAACTATAAGTAAAATTCCTATATATCTAGTATATAAAGACATGGCCCGTGCACATTTCATTTTTAAACTGACTGAATCAAAGAAAATAAAGACCCATTCCATTTAAAAACATTTGAGGATTAAATTAATAATTGGCAATTGCGTGAGAGAAATTAATCTTTTCTCACTTTCTCAGAGAAAACAAATAATTTTGGTAGGCATAAACCGTCTGATATCGGGTTATTTTAATAAATATGTATGTCTGCACATAAAGTCGTTTTCTATTCCATGCAAAATTGTCAAATCTTCTATACTTAAATAAAGGTTTATTCGTCAAATAACAGACAGAATAGTTTATTTGTCTATACAAAATCCTTTTGAAGTATATACTTAACTATTTTATGACAGTTACCATACACTTAACTGTTACTATTCCATCACGTTTGCAGATATCATCACTTGTCAACGAGAACTCACGTGAGGTCATATTTCTGTATTCATGAATAAATTTTAAAATTTTGACAGAAATATGCATTCATTTCCGTTTTATTCTTTATTAAAATTATTCAGTTTATAGTAACGTTATCCCAAAGTGATTGCGACAAAATAGATGTTTTTGGCTATTATCAATGGATGTTGAGAAATATTTTGCGGATTGAACTTCATGCATCAGTATTAAAGTAACTCTAAATTGAATTTAACAAAGAATATACATATTACGCTTCTTTAGTGTCATCCACGTGACAACCTTTGTGTTTAAATATTACATTATGATAGGAAAATAATTTTATATTTAAAACTTTCTTCCCCAAAAATAATACTTTAACAAAGATTTTACAACCAAAAATAAGAAGACATTTAAAGATTAAATATTGTATTAAATTCTAAGAATAGACTCCCTGTATATTTTGCTTTTCAAGTGATTTAATGTGAGATAATTTTGACCATTCACAAAAGCTTCTGTGCGAAAAGTGTCTTTTGAATTAGGCAGACGTAATTTATTAAAAGGATTAAATAGACTGCTGGAGGAAAATATATTTCATTGTTTAAAATTTGAGCTATGAAATCGTTATCGATTAAAATTATGGTAAAAATCCTTTCAGAGTAAAGCAAAGATAATGAATTAATCAGAGCAGCTGCTTAGTCAAACAGACGTTCGCGATATATAATATTTGTTGCGGATACCTAATAAATATGCAATTTTGCCTTAGTTCAATTAGGATCCGATGCACAACCAGAAGTCAAATTTTCTCACATTCCTTCCACAAATATATTGTGGATAATAGACGTCCTGATAAGACACCAGTAAGCACGAAATGTGTGTGTATATCGGATTATATCTTTCGTTCATTTTTACTTTGGTTTATTGTTCAGGTACTACATGAACTATTTTGTTATTGGGTGAGCTACACTATTTAACACGATTGCATGTATATTATATCGCCAGAAAATAACAGTACAAAACTGTTATATATTTAATTTGATGATGTCTTGGGTACCGCGAAATGTGATAAGTGATGTCGATCAAGTCCAGGGTGCATAGATTTGCTGGGGTAACAGGAGTTCATAAGTAGCTTTAATTTTCAAATGGTTAAATAAAGCACATCTTGAATTCCATTGTATTGCCCTGTGTTGGGACTCTTTTGTGGCTCGTTTTATATTATATATTGTAAATTTCGTTTGAAGTCGCAAAATCGATCACTTTAGTTGAAATTAACTTCACTACTGCTGGCATTCACTGTCGTAAAGAAGATTTTACAGTCCAATTTGATGACCAAATATGTAATTAATATAGGGCATCGTAATATCTCCTACCGATATTTTTCCAGTAAGCACAAAACGCAACTTCAAATGAGATTATACCTTTCCTTAATGCCTACTCTTTTTTATTCTTCTGGTACGATTTGAATTAATATTTTATTTGGTGCGCAGCACCTAAAAAACGAACGTTCTCTTTAATTGTTAATTGTTAAATGTTATATTTCAATGAGCAGTTATCCTAAATCTACAACATTTTGTTCCTATTGACATAAATACAGGTTTATTCACAATATTTATATCTTGATAAAGCCGTAAAAACTATCGGGTTGATAGTGCAGAATTTTACAAAACATTTTTTCTGTGACTACCGAATTTATTACTGTTTTTCTTTATTGACATAATGACTCAATTAATTATATTTTATTTTACCTATTTGTATGGTTTAGTAGTCTTTGGTATATGGTATATTTTCTTTGTAGTTATTGTAATTCATACATAATATGTGATATGAATCGAAAAGAATAAATTCTTTTCTATTCTATACAAAATAATGAATTTTTCTGTAATGATAAAGCTACTGATATAGATTGTTATTGTAACAAAATTTTCATAAATGTTGTTGAAAATTTCAAGAAACTAAACTTTAGACAAAACTTGAATATTTAAGCAAAATTTTTTATTCTTTGGAATCAAATCATTATTTTCTTGAATATTTGAAATACATGAACGGTCTTGACATAGTTAGAGATTATTTTAAAGCTAAATCAGAGCACAAAATTAATATTTGTACAAATATATATTGATTCGTAATTTGCCAAATGTAATGAATATGTGCACCTAGTTAAATAGTGAATTGAACGGCAGAATAGGAACACATGATAAACGCGAAACAATTGTCTTCCCGAAAATTAATAGGTCTCCGAAAAGTTAGCCGCAAACCAAAGGACATTGCTTATTTTTTGCTGAAACTAGGGAGAAAGGTATCAGCCAAATAAAAATAAACGTCTAAATAAGAACAATTAATTCTCAACAGAATTGTTGGGGAGTTTGGATAATAAATTCACTAGCTGCAGTTGAATATTTCTTGCAATTTTTCACTTTCTTTCTTTCACGAAATATTGAGTTGCAATATACCTTTCAACAAAATGTGTGCCCCATAATATATTGTAAATTAGATATACTTCAATTCTTTTTTAAAACACAAATTTCATAAAGTGATATATTCTTTGTTGATAATTGTAAAGCAATTTTTAGTTATTTTTAAATCTTTATCATGAACGTTTTTAAGTTATATATGACTTTTTCATCTATTTATCAAATTATTTAGTTATAAGCCAAAAAGCGAATTATTGTTAACCGGGTTAATTTGAAACGCTAACATAATTTATAAAGTTGTTATAATTAAGTTTATTGCTCCATTTATATAATTTAGCCATATTGTTATTATTATAAGCAATACGTAAAATAAATTTCCCTATAACATTATCAAGAAATAAAAAATATTTAATAATGCAATTTTAACAATTTAATTAAATACTTTACAGCAGTTAGCTTAAATATTTGAATGAAAGAGTTTTAAAAATTAATGCAGGGTAAAATTTATTTTATCCATTCAAATTTATATTAAATTTATTTAGGAAATTTCGTTGAAATAAAAAAACTAAAAACAACATTGAAATTTAGCGCAAATACATAGGTATATATAATTAATGATTAAGTTATAAAAAATCAATATTTCTATCACACATGAATCGAGCCATACACTCGGACTATGAAAATCCTTCGATTGTATTCCATAAATTTCGTTGGGATTTAAATATTAACATTCCCTAGATAAATACTGTTTTTTTCTGTTATACATCCTTTATGGAAAACCTTGTTGGTTTCCTAATAAATGTAGTAAGATAATTATTCATTAATTTGAATATTTGTCATTGCGAATATACTGTTCTGGTATTTATAAATATTCATAACAGTAAATGGTGTAATTTAGTGCCAAAATACTGATTCTACATCTGTTCATATACACATGACTTATATTGTGTTCACAAATCGGTTCAATAGATACATGTCTGTGCGTTTACTGTGTTCAGGACGTATTTCGAAACGTGTTGCCCCATTTTGAAAGCCAAAACGAAGAATTTTTAATTTCAGTTTTTAAATATTGTAGTATATGAGCATGATTTTGGCTCTTTTGTCATATATTTTGTTTGCTCAGCATGTCTATGAACATGTTACATATAAGCCGCATCATTAGCAATACATTCTAAGTCTCAAATTTACGTATTGTATAAATTAATAGAAATTAAAAGACGCATTCTTTTGATAAATGCAACGTATAAAATGTTTGGGCAAAAGTTAACGGTAAGATTATCACAATCATTTCATATCGCCCTGTTAGAAAATGTCGGTTTAAGATCACACTATATGGAGGTCGAGGAAAGGTTCTACGCATGAACCTTTATGTGTGGGAATTAGTTTCCACCGTCTATTCAAATGTTTATTTGATTTCTTTTAAGAAAATATGTGCAGACGCCTGATATATAAGCGTTTACCATTTTAGTGGACACAGATTTATGCATTTTATGTAAAATGCTAATGTAAACAATGGATTTAGCGTTATTCAAGAACGGTTTCTCACGAACCTTACCCAAACTGTTCAAAAATACACAATAACTTGAGAGTTTTATACATATATTTCAGTTATAACAAATTCATTTTAATATCGTGAATGGTAGACTTGTACAAACAACATAGCTTTTATTTTAGAGATTAAAATGCGTATTAACCATGCACAATAATTTATGTAGCAAATCTGGTTTAGTTTGTAACATTCCTTCTCAACGCTGAGCAAAATTATAGCAAAAGACTTCGTGAATTTATACATAATAATCCTATTTCTGATTATTCTCATAAGTGAATGGAAACATTTAATTTTTAAGCAAAATATTTTCAAGTGGAGAAAAAATTAAACTGTTAGACTGTCCACAAACATTGCGGCAATAATAAACAATCATAGTTTAGTCTGAGCTCTATGATATATGGTAACAGAAAGCAATGAAATAGCCGTACGCTGATTTTAATGAAATGTTTGAAATGATGAATTATATTTTACGGAATCACCATATTTATTATGAGGAAAATAACAACCTCGTCAAATAAACATTTTTAGTCAGAAAACATGCATTTCCACATATTAAACACGATATGCTTAATCGCGTTATATTTGCACTATATAAGTGTCTATAAAATCTTTATTTTAGAAACATTAGTATAGCAAATATAAAAATCTATAACATGTATAAAAGCACAATTTTAAATCACTGATATACTGTATTCTGGAAAATTTTGCCGTGTTTTTCAAGAAAATTAATATTACTTACTAGGAAGCACTTAATGGCAGATTTATTCTTTCAAAGACTTCCTGAACTAAAATTATGAACAGATAATTTTTTTTAAAATTCCTAAGCTCGCCCTTGCGATAACTTAGCGTTTTTGTGTCAGTGCACATTTGTCTCATGATTTTTGGTACAAATTATCACGGTTTAATCAATTTTCGATTAATTATATCAATGTTTATTTCAATACCACTTTCCCATCTAGAGTTATGTCTGTTCTACAATGACATATAGCGAAAGGTCAGCTAGAACATCAGGTCCAAATAAATAGAAAAGACTTACCAAGTAACATTAGCTGGAATATAACTGAAAATTGTATACAGTTTGCGGCAGGGTGGCTCATTTGATAGAGCACAAGATTTTGAAGAAAACTTGCGCAGGTTCTGGACAGTACATGATGAGTACCCAATATGGTCGAAACCGGACTACTGGATGATTTGTCTTTTCTACACTAAACAATACTTAGTTTATACAGACATATATATATATATATATATATATATATATATATGTACATAATGGATCAGGTATTTATATCAATATCGCAATCTTGATTAAAGTATATTTTTCTTGTTAGTCAACTTAATTCATATAGCGATCTTAAGTTCGTACAATGAAATCGTCAACTAACTTTCACATTGGTTCATTTAGATTGGTGGGTATCTAAAGATAGACGCTTAATTATTAATCAAAATGACGCGTCTATAAGAGAAGACAGAATTTTGCAAATCAGTTTGTCGTGCTATTTCGTCTTTTGGATCACTGCTAGTAAAGTGCGGAAAGCATGGATATTTATAATGGCTTGTGCGTGTAAAACAATAGCATTATTAAAGTATTCATTTATGGCACGTTTTACAATTAAGATTTAAACTAGCAAATTTAAGATAAATACTAATCTGATGTTATCGAGTAAATTGCAACACATTATTAACGTTTTAACACCTCCAGTTGAATCAATATGTGCTCAACTGTATAACTTATGGTTACGTGGCGAAAACTGAAAATGTTACGTTTGTGACTGCATTGAAATTTTACATTCGAAAAGTCCAGTTAATTACAATGTATACGAGACAGCTTCGGGTGATTGTGGCATATCCGATTTTACTTTCATCATGTTTTCATTGCGATTTAAATCACGATAATTTGGTACTGTGTGTGGCAGAGAACTAATATGTTTGCAAGTATGTTTTAGGCGTTGCGAACCTAGTAACAAATTAGTTCAAATATGACCAGTAGGATATACTATAGACAGCATGAACGGAAAAAATAATTTCACGCACATTCGTTTCGTGCTTACTAGCGATATGTTGTTTGCCGTTCTGCTCTGATGAGATTGATTTCTACCTCAAGTTCGTAATATAATCTCTTTCTGCTAAGCCAATCTTGACATAATAAGGTGCAACATATTTAAATTTATTAAAATTATAGTTACTAGTAATATTCTTATTCAAATATATTTCGTTTAAATTTAATTCATCCAAGATCGCGCTGCTAATGTTGTAATACACTTGCAATACATTGACTCATCTTCTTATCCCAAGTCATAAACAATGATGCATTATTTTCTACTGTCTAACATGATGCATGTTTTCCTTATTTTCGTGTAAATCCATATAAATGACTATTGTGTCCATATAGTTATTAAAGATTTATTTCAGGTTTGCGCTAAACGAGGTTCAATATACCTTCTTGTTTTATTCGATCCAGTTGAAATATCATATGAAGCTTTTAGCACGTGCAAGAAAAAATCAATTTTAATATGATTAACTTTAGTTATGTTTATGCGTAAATTTTAGTTCCGACATTTTTATTCTTCTTCCATATAAATTGAGGAATAAATCATTTGTTGAACCATAAATTTATTTTAAACCAGGTGTATGCAGCAAAGTTAAAAGTGCAATTAACTTTTTACGATAAGTAAACTACACATCGTGTACGAAATTTTGTAAATCACGTTTACTAGCTTGATAAAAAACCCATCCCATTTTATTTAATCAATAAAACAACAAAGCAAAATTTACCGTCAGCGGCACCTACTGACGCGTTTAGACCTTCGATGATTATCAAAGCTCGTAGACAAAGTGGCTTGTGAAATCATATCACAATGAATGTACATGAAGAGGTAAATTTAATATGCGTCTCTCCCAAGTAGTAGTTTCGCATATACTGCATTTGACAGGAAATTTCAGAGGCATACTTTTTGCATTCAAGAATTCTAACATTTTGGAACTTCGCGATATATATATATATATATATATATATATAATATATATATATATATATATATATATAAATATACAATTACACAGTCATTAAATACATAGATACGACAATTATTTCAAGCAGGGTTGTGCAATTTGTCGCAAAACATCGAAAAGTACTGTCATTCTCACGCACTGACGCGTTTTGATTTTCCATAACCATTACCCGTTACGATGGCGGTTCAAACTGCAATGTATATATATATATATATGGAATATAAAATTAGATGTACGACTCGCGCATCTACTCAGGTCGCAAAAATTCTACCTGACATGAAATGTCTCCTGCGCAGTTTATGTACAGTCACAATGATTAGCTTTTCGCCACTTTTATATGGGTTTGTGATTATAATTTTTTCAATCAATTTTGCGAGCTTGATATAAACACTAATCTCATTTTACCAAACAAATCGCAGAACATATGAAAAACTGTAGTCTGCCATTGTCGAGACTATATTTTTACCTAGCTACAGATTGCAAATTGCTCTATTTTATAGTAATTATAATTTAATATTAGCTATAATTGTTCAGTATATGTAAAATTAATAGCATTAAATAATCAGATTTCATAATTTTATAGGAATTGTATGACAAGGTTCATGCGGTCTAAATTGAGACTGTGTGCTTTTACTAAATTGACAATGCCTGGATTCATTAGTTAATTTATAAATAAGATTAAGCATTTAAAGGTTTTGGCACGTAGAGGAATAAATCAATTTTTATACGAAAAACTTTACCTTATAGGTCATGTATACGTTTTACTTGCCTTGCTTTTGTGAATTTGAGGTTTAAAGTGAGGAAATCATTTAGTGTAGCGTAAATCTGTAATAAATCAGGTCTACAAAACAAAGTTGAAAAAAGTCATGGTTTTTTTTCTGAAACTAAGCTCGACTTTAATATCTATTACTTTCTGAAATCAGTTTTAAAAGAAAGAAGATTTAGGTTTAAACCGATAAATAATTTGTACGACAACGAATATGAATTTAGAAACACCCAATGTGAGAAGCGCACGTGTACACACACGTTCATCCACATACGCATATTTATCACCATTATAGTTAATGGCACAGATATTGGTTCTTAAGAAAAATAGAGTATATTTATTAACCATATCCTACAAAATAATATGGCTACTTTAAATTGATGTTCTCTTGTTCATGGGCTATAAGTGTAGTACAGTGCACATATATTAAATCCTCAGTTTATATTCGTTACATGTACGTACTTATTGTTATATACTTAAACGAACAATAGTTCCGCGAGCGGAGATAGCAATTATTTTTAATCAAGGTCTCGATCCTGATATGAGCACGTTTCAGATTACATACATTTGTAAGTATAAACTATGCATTGATCCAGTAAACTGGTTTCGTCATTATCGGGAACTCCTCACGTAACGTCCAGGTTCGAGCTCCGTCCGCGGTAAAATCGCCAAAGTACATGAAGAGCACCAATTGAATCTAAACCTGTCTTCTTGATGCATTGCCTTTTGTACATTAAACAAAGCTCTGTTTTACTGACAAATTTACTACATAACAGGCCAGATTTTTATATCGAGAATATACTTATTTAACATATTTAGCTGTTTCTACAGCGCTTAAATCACTTTCGTTTTGTGCTTTGAAAATACTTTGCAAACTAAAGATGGGAGTGAGAATTTTATTAAATACGTGTTCAACTATTGCAACAGTGTTTACTTATTTGGAGCTGTTTTCAGTTTAAACTGCTCCTGAATTTGCTTCTTAATTATTTGGCTAGTCAGGTCTTCATAGCAAAACTCGCTGGTTTGGCCTTCGTACAATTAAAAAATGACTGACTGTTAGATTGCTGGATGCTTATCAGGCATCTTGACATCTAGACAAATATCAGTTTGTATTAGGCTTCATAGAAATCACTGTTTTTTAAATCTTGTTTACCACGACTCCTTTAATTGGTAGACGGCTTTATTCGGAAGAATGTAATTAAATCTGGCATAGACTGGACCATGCATCGATTACCACAGCGTTGCACTAATTTACCACAATCAAAACTTGAAACGCAATTAATCCCACAGAATAAAATTATCTGTACTCAAGAAGTTGAGTGCTAAGATCGGATGGTAATAAAAACAAGCTTGTATCATCCGAAATTTTAAATATATGAATTGAGATAACAATGACATCTTAAGTGCCGAAGACAAAACTGATTTTTGTCTATACACTCAAGCGCCTGTTGAACGTAAATGTAAAATTAAGTCCTCTCTCAATCGAACAATTTGGCAATTTCTTTGTACAATTGGTGATAGCGTCCAAGTCGGAATTGCCTATAATTAATAAAGCTAATACAGAAATTTTTGTAGAAATTTTCAAAAATTGCTGAACACTTTGCGCACAGCGAAAGCTATTGCATGCAGCATCTTTAATCCTCAGGTAAATAACCGAAAGCATTTTTCGCATGATTTTAAAATAAACTGGTAATTTTTTTGCACGCGTGGGTGTGTGCCTTTTAATTTGTATTTCCCGTTTTCTTCGCGATGTTGTAATGTGTATGTGTTTAATCTAACATTATTTCATCACTATTTCAAAATCGACATTATAAAGAATCAGATATATTGGACCGATTAAATTCTGGAGAAAAGACGTTTTCGTTAAAATATATCATTCTTTCAGTGTCAGTACTGCGATACATTTTATGACGTTTTTAATATTATTATAATAATTTCGAAATAAATATAACCTTATACTCGTGTTCTGGCGGGCAGGAATTTCAAACCATTTACAGTGAAATATTTTAACAAATTTATTGCTCGCTAGAAGTCATACGTCAAATTAAACTGTTGCTTTGTTATATACAGATTTATATTTAGTAAACTGCTTTATAAACTGAAATAGGACAGAAAAAGAATGATTTATTTAATCATACTTCTCAGAATTTTTGCTATAATGTGTTCCTACGCAATAATATGTCGTAAAAAGCGAAAAAATAGAATGAAATATCGCGACAGTTGGAAGTTTTATATGTGGGAACGTTGTATTTGAGATGTACACATCACAAACTTTTGAATATTGCGATAAGTATAGAAGTTTGTCGACTTTGTGGGAAAAGGTAATCAAAAATATTATTCAATTTCGGGAAAGGAACCACGAAAATAAATAAAAGCAAATTGAAATGATTAGCTTTTCCTATACATTTAATTTTTTTAAAAAAGACAATCAATTTATAAATATGAAATCCTTGGTTTGACCATTTTTTAAAAATTTAATGATGTGAACTCAAAGTTCAAATGTTTGTAATGTGTACATAGTATAAATTTAGTTCAATAAGATCAGAAAGTTATGCATGGACAAGCGGTATAATGCAATCTATATGTGCGTTTCGTGCTTACAGGTAACCTATCATTAGGTGTCGGCTCTGACAAAAATACACATATTTATTTATTTACATCAAGTTTGCGAGGTTGAAGTGAACACCAAACCCATTGTTTTTAACCGGTCTTCGAACAAGACAAAAAAACTACCGCCAGTCGCAATGCACTGACGCTTTTCAAACTTCCATGATTATCATCAGAAAACGACGGCAAACTGACCAACGACGATCAAACCGTATTGCATATATATGGAAAGCAAAATTAGATATGCGGCCTTCACCTTTAGTAGTCTTCCATAACATAGCAAAACTACCGCCCGCCAGTCGCAACGCACTGACGCGTTTCGACCTTCCCTACTAGAGCTGAGAGCCGCATATCTAATTTTGCTCACCATATATAGGCAATGCTGTTTGATCCTCGCTAGTCAGTTTTCCGTCGTACTCTGATGATGATCATACTGGCGGTAGTTTTGTTATGCTGTTCGACGACTGGTTAAATACAATGCGATTGGTGTTTACTTCAAGCTCACAAACTTGATTTAAATAATTGTTACCACCACCCGTGCAATAAATTATTGTTTAATTCTATTGTCTATATATGTGTGTGTGGCAAAAACTACAGACAACTATTGTTCGAGACTGAATAGAAATTGTGCAACCGACATTTCTAGTCAAGTACAATGTATGAAAGTCTACTAGAGGTGCGAGCCGCATATATAATTTTGCTTTCCATATATATATGCAATAGGGTTTGATCTTCGCCAGACCTTTTGCCGTCGTACTCCGATGATGATCATGGGAGGTCGAAATGCGTCAGTGCGTTGCGGCTGGCGGTAGTTTTGTTACGTTGTTCGACGACTGGTTAAAAACAATTGGATTGGTGTTTACTTCAAGCTCGAAAACCTGATTTGAATAATTTTTGCCACCACCCGCGCAGTCAATTTTTGTTTAATTGTATTGCTTTTTTAAGTACATATTTATTTGGTTAAAATGTGTTGAATGGTTCACTGTTTCTTTTTCCTATATCTCTTTACCAAAGATACAGTGAGTTACGGCGTAATGCTAGTACCTATCTATGATCTGCCAATAAGCATGAAATGCACGCTTACACGAAATTTTATATCAATCTAATTCTATTTAAAGTAATATGTAACAAAAGAACTTCGCTATATATAATAAAAATATTTACATATTTTTATTCTCCACATAATGAATATATCACAATGCGTATTTACATTTTTATTGCATGTTTAATGAGATAGAATGTGTTTTCCTGATTATGGACGAAACGAAATTGTTTGGCATTATTTTATTTACTCCAGTTTTTACTTTATTAGGCCACACAGATTGGTGAATGTCGGCGAGAGCAAAAACTAGTTCTAAATCGAACGTTGTGCATTCAGGAAGCAATTGGCATGCAATCACCTTTCATTATTGGCAGTGCCTTCCCTAACTTGTATGAAAATGCGATTCGAATTCACTTACTGTCAAAGTAGCCTCTTCCACTTCTATGGAAAAGTTTTCAGTTGAGAAAAAAAGAATTAATCCAATGTCTTAGGAATGTTGGCCTAGTAACAAGTACAATTGCAAAATAGAAAGGCAGCAATAAAATTTAAAAAAATGTATTAATTCAAAGACGCACAAGGTGTTTCCTTCCTTGCTTCTTATTTCAAGTGCCAGCAATATTTGTATAACCCAATAAGCATTTTGGTAAGTAATGTAGAACAAACGATTATTAAATAAATAAATAGTAAGACTGTGTTGTACTGTTTGTGAGATATTAATGTCTGATTATAAGCGAGATACGAGACGATATTTCATATCAATTTTAGGGATTATTTTCTACGTTCATTATGAATGTATAAAAAGAATTATTTTACATTTAATTCTTTTCATTTTGGTAAATATAAATAACTACGCCTATTATAAAACGCAAAGTAACATTGTAACATGAAAAAAATACTAGATATAATGTGCGAAATATAATTGGTTTACAGAGAATCTTAAAATTTCATAATACCCTTTTCATGTGCAAAAAAACAAAGAAATTTTATGGGATACAACAACCGTTTCTTTCTCATATTCTTCTCAGATATCTACAAATGAATTTGTCTTTATATGCAAAATGAAAGGCAAAACGCAACGGAAAAATTTTTAAATGTAGATTACAAAAAAATGGAATAATCAATCATACTCCCTCAATGTTTACATTTTTCTATTTAGTTTTTCCTTTCAATCTATATATAAAGTGCTGTTCATTTATAGATAATTGAGAATGATATGAGAAAGAAACGGTTCTCATATCGGACAAAATTACTTTTCCTTTTTGCACATAGAAAGGGTACTACGACGTTTAATAAGGCTCGCATTCCAAACTAATCTTAGCAAAGTTACCCGAAACGATCAGCATTTTACCATTTATTTGAAATTTTCAAGCATAATATTATCAACTATCCCATTGCGTTTAATCAGTAGCATAGCATTTCCACAACTCCCGTCAACCGCACGTACTCACGTGTTTAGATCTTCGACGTTTATCATCAAAGATCAATAGAAAACTGATTCTCGAGAACAAAATTAGATATGCGGATCTCACATCTGGTTTTTTGTATATACTGTACTTGATTGGAAAATCCGGATGCACAATGATTATGCATTCAGAAGCATTGACATTTTGGAGCTTGCACCACATATATGTTTGTAAAGTATAAAATATAGGCAGCCAGTGATTTTGTGGGTTCTGATAAAAATTACATTTATACTTATGCTTTTGATAAAATTACCAATCCTATTGTTTCCAACCAGTCACACAACATATTAATCTACCGTCAGTCACACATACTGAAATTCTTCGACGATCATTGTAGATATTTCAAAACTGATGTAAAATCGCATTTATTCAGGAAAATAGAATTAAGCACATATTCTCACAAAAAAGGTTTTTCTTTGTGCTTTTTAAATACATTTTCCTTTATCTAATTTGTTCTGAAACGCGTAATGTATTTTTTAACACGTTGTTTCCATATATATCTTAGCGCATATTAAATTATCTTTTGATTCATGAGATGTAACGCATCAAGTAACAAGAAATACACAATCGCACCTGTTAAGGGTTCGAATTGCCGCTAGACGCCATCGTTCTATTTAACTAATGTAGTGTTGGTCTCTTCTAAAGTGTAGGCAGCAAACACGCACTAAATATATACCTTTTACTTTCTTTGGCCTATACTTTTTTC
Source organism: Eudiplozoon nipponicum (assembly GCA_029291075.1). Lineage (NCBI taxonomy): Eukaryota > Metazoa > Platyhelminthes > Monogenea > Mazocraeidea > Diplozoidae > Eudiplozoon > Eudiplozoon nipponicum. Next base: position 28,407 of record JAQBSW010001168.1, on the reverse strand, counting down.
CTTCAAAAACTAACGTGTTATTAATTTAGAGTTTTCACGAGTTACATTCGTGGGATGTCGCTTTGCACTAGTAGTTTGGCAAAGACCAATCAATATCCTGTCCGATTACACACCGGGTTCGTCTTCGTGTTGGATTGGTACTGATTCGTCCCTTTTCTTCGAAGGCTTCAACATCATTCATACTAACCACTGGCAATGAGGTGCGATCTTGTCTTTGTTGACTAGATAATTTTCGAAACGGCATTTTCCGCTCCATCATCAGACCTCTAATCACACTCGCACACACAGTCAAAATGCTCACAATAGCCGATTTAAGCAAATGCATATTTGCAGTGCTTAGAATGAACGATGTTGAAGTCTTCGGAGGTAAGGGACGAGTCAGCACCCAGACTTCACGAAGACGAATTCGATGCGTACTCGGAAATGGGGATCAGTCGGATCTTTGCCAAACTGATAGAGCAATGCGATAACCCACGAATGTATCTTGTGGAATCTCCAAAGGTGATGCTCGCATTGCTCAACCATTTAAGAAAAATATGACAGAGAAATGTGCTACAAATTTTACGATATATAACAAACATGTAGTATGGTCGGCCAGTACGAGTTATGCGTAAATGTTAAAGACACAAAATTGCTAGAAATGTAGGTAAAATATTATATTAAGCTAAAATATACGTCTGTTTTATTTATGTTTTATTTTGAAATAAATGAATACAAGCATGAAATTTCAATGCTAAGCTTTTGCCGCTCCATTAACAGAGGCGCACTTGTATCGTATGAAAATCTATTTAATTTAATTTTGAAATTAAACCTAACTGCTTTTAAAGTACACCTGTTCCTCCAAAAACAGTAGTACTTTGAATCTTACACATGTTAGGTAAACTTTATCGCAACACTTACACAATACTTTTATCTTGCAATATTCATTGCATGGGTCTTATTAGGAATAGCAACATATCTCTATTCTTAAAAATGTTTTAAATTTCCCTTACACCATTTATGTTTGAAAACGACAAATAGTTTGATTTACTGTTCCCAGGCAGTCGTATTATCTTCTTATGTATCAGCTTTGTCATTTGATTTATAAATTTTAAAGCCGTTTTTTAGATTTTTGAAAGTAACACACGATGAAAACACAATTATCCATGAGGCAATCCTACAAAATTTAACACTTACGAGGAAGGGCATCGACGCTAAACTTGCATAAATATGTCATATGCACTTACTGTTTTCATGAGTTTTGGAGTTAAAGAATTCACAATTTTGCCACAGTCGTAAAGCGGTTTTTGTTTGCATTTCTGTAAGTCGACAAGCTTCTAAATTAGCTTTTCACACATACACACACACATACACACACACACGAAGCAAACGTCACTTTACAGTGGTTATAAATAACGATAATTGGGCCAGTTTTTGCGCGTTATCATCATGAAGATGGAATATTAAGACAGCAGATCCTCTTCGAATTGAAAAAATAGAAGAATTTTATTTCCATCCCACGGGTGACTGTTCATCTAAATACAGGTTGTCTTTAAACATCTAACAATGACGTATAAAACAACGCATGCTGATTCCATATGTCCTTCGTCGGTGTGGAGTATGAAATTGATAAACTTATTTAATATTCATAGATTTTGGAATGGCAATAACTTTTTACCACCTATGAGCTTAAAATTAGGCCCCCATGATTGAAAAGCTCTTTATGCGACTACACACAGCGACCAAATTTGTCGATTACTCGTCATGATGTAAATAGAGTTGAATGAGTTATGAAGTGCTTGATGGATCTGTCATTTCTGCCGGGGAAGACTTCGTAACATTTTATGCTAAAATTTAAAAAAAGATGCATTTATTAATACAAAAAAAATTAAAAATACGCTCGATAAAACCTTTGATATTACATCTGTGCTCCCATTGTTATCAGATTATATATGAATTAGCTATTGAGGTGTGAAGGCTCTGGCCTCTCGATTTAAAAATTATTTAACAGACAACGAGCTGCACAAGTTCGATTTCAACATTGTTTTTAGTGGCGGAATACATAGTTGCTATGGGAATTTCACCTTGTCACATTCGGTTCTACTATATGGAAACATTAAATTATTTCACCATCCCAATGCAAAGTGATGCAGAAAGTATGCTTCTGGATCATGCTCGTAACCTTGAGCTAGATAAAGTATGTTGTTCCATTCTTACTAGCCAGCGTCGCTGTGAAAACATTTCAAATCAATGTTTTAGAACTTGTCAATTCGCTTAAGTTCGATTCTGAATAGGCAAACTGTCCCACTCGGTATTAAACATGTACACATCTACACTCAAACATTCGGCTACTGATGAATAAATTTTTTATAACAAAAAAAATTTATTTGGCGTTTCAATTTGAACGACATTTTGAAACCTATTGATTGCTGCTAAATTTAACGACATACTAGGCTGGGACAATATGGAAAAAAGTTAATGTGGTAAGAAGAAATCTGACTGAAATTAAATTCTTCAACGTTAGAAGGCTCTTCGATATTTCCTTAAGATTAACCTTACTGAGCTTCAATTTCCAGCATCAAATGAAACATCTTGCTACGAAGCGAGGCGATGTAACCCATGCAAATTGGACAATAGCACGCGATTGAATTCACATTAAACACATTTTACAAAGCAGACGACAATTCTGACCGTTTACCTCTCCAAAGTATAACTTGGATGCCTGACCACCGTATGTTGGTCGTTGAGATTCAATTAAATTTACGCAACATATGGCTTCTCTTATTACGTCTGAATTGGTGTGAAATGAAAACGAAGATAAACATGCAGATAGCTCTTAGGGAAACCTTTACTTTTCTGGGCAGCTGGTTTCTACACTTATTATAATCAAGGTTGCGATCTTGATATAAGGACCTTACCAATTAATTATTTACATATGCCAGTATATACTAAGAATTGTATAATGTAGAAAAGGCAATTCATCCAGTAGACTGGTTTCGTCCTTATTGGGAACTCATTATGTACATACAAGATTTAATTGCAACATTGGTAACACCTTTCGATTCTTTGTCGATAAAATTATCATAACGCAATATGTGTATTTAAGGTGTCCAGGCCTGAAAGGCTCGATAGATTAAGGCCTGCACCAATGACTCATCGGTTTGCATTCGAATTTAAAATTACCATTTCAAGACTTCACATTTGCCTTTTTTTCACTCACGTTTAATTATTTGGTCAACGCAGTCCATATCGATGTCACAACAGCAGGCTTAGTGGCCGCAACTTCAATTGTAAATACGCTGAAGATGTTGTTTTGATGACAGAAAAATAAGATAAGCTGCAAATGGACATTAATTGGACTTAAGATGTGTCCTTTCCTCTAGACCGATTACTATACGCCTCGCAAATATTTGAATTGCCAAGCTTTTTACTAGTGTCCCAATGATAGTCTGAATGACATCCTGCTGATATTCATTAATGAATTTGCTTAACTCGGATCTGTGGTTATATTAGAAGGATTGGATTGCGTTAAGATATTACAAAAATAAAGCTTTGTGGCTGCTGCCACTATCTAACTACGCGAGTCACCCTTGAATCGTTCGTTCATTGCATTATGCTCTAAGTCTAAAGTCATTAATTCAAAGAATCTGATGCCACTTGTTATAGTTTGGAGATATCGAAAATGGACATGAGACTAGAACTTGTGGTTTTTCTGCAAATTTTGTGACTTGGCGATACGTTGAGCCACACTTGTGTCGAAAAAGCGTTGTTAGGTTATATCGTACCGGGTAGGCTAATACTAAGAGGTCAGGATAACAGGCCCAAGAATTATTAAGAATGGCAATGTTATTTGGCTGTGAATTTTTAAATTATCTTCATATAAAATGTTTTTTACTAGTAGATTGTATGTATTCAATTACATATTTATGTAAGTATGTATATATATATATATATATATATATATATATATATATATATATATATATATATATATAAGTATATATATATATATATATAAATATATATATTCACTTAGATTAATGTATGCATTCATGTATGCTTGTTTGTGTGCATGCAAGTGTGGATGTATGTATGCATTACCACATTTATGTATGTGTATGTGTATTCAGTTATGTATTTGTGCATGTATTAATGTTTTATATGTCTTCATGCGTGCATTTATGTATTTATGCATGTAAACAAGTATGCATACATACATAAATATACGTATTTATGCATACAAGTTTATATGTATGTATGTATGTATGTATGTATGTATGTATGTATGTATGTATGTATGTATGTATGTATGTATGTATGTATGTATGTATGTATGTATGTATGTATGTATGTATGTATGTATGTATGTATGTATGTATGTATGTATGTATGTATGTATGTATGTATGTATGTATGTATGTATGTATGTATGTATGTATGTATGTATGTATGTATGTATGTATGTATGTATGTATGTATGTATGTATGTATGTATGTATGTATGTATGTATGTATGTATGTATGTATGTATGTATGTATGTATGTATGTATGTATGTATGTATGTATGTATGTATGTATGCATGTATGTATGTATGTATCTTTGTATGTATGTATGTATGCCTGTATTTATGTATGTATATATTTATGCGTGTCTGTATGCAGGATGCATGTACGTATATATGTATTCACATATGTATGTTTGTACGTATTTATTTATGCATATATGGTTGTATGGATTTATGTATGTGTTTACATATGTTTGTATGTATGTTGATAGCATTGTTTATGTAAGTATAAAAGTGTGTATGCAAGTATGTGTATGCATTTTTGTATTATATTAGTTATGCTTGTATGCATTTCTGTATGTATGTATATATGCATACATGAATGAGTGTACGTTTGTATATTTGTATTTAAATATTTATGAATTTATGCATATGCACATGTATGTATGTATGCATGAATGTGTTTTTAGTGTATAAATGTGTGTTAGTTTGTGTTTTAAAATTTATATATGTATGCTTGTATGCACGTAAGTATGTATATATACGCAAATATTTATCAGTATATTATGCTGGGACATATTCTGCGTTAAATTTATTTTTGTGTCTAGTGCGAAGCCAAGTTTGTATATCGATGTCTTGTCTTATTTCGTGTGGCCATTACCAACTCATCGTCAGAAGGAATAACTCAAACTTATATCGACTAACCGACAATTTGCCGTCTTTTATATACCTTTTCCATCGAAATTATTAATGTTCTTCAATTGCACTGAATTAGAAGTTGCTTTCATACGTCATTTCCACATAATACTCTCCAGGTTATGAAAGCAACTACCTTGAGTGGCTGGAATTGCAAGTAGTTTTGGGCAGTATTTTGGAGGCCAGATTGGATTTTTCACGTTACCCGTTTAATCGTCAGTCTGCGTAGTACAATCCCTAACAATAAAAGCACTTGGGAGGCGCAAATCAAAGATAGTTTATCATCAAACATGGCCTAACTTAAAGGCCCGGTTCATTCTGCCCTCTTTATTTACGTTTTGCTGGAATTTACCGTACAGGAGAATTATATCTCCATTTATTTATGTACACATATACGTATTTATTCATGTTTGATGAAAAATAAAATGTTATAGTGATGTACCGTGCTAACCACGGAGTATGTCAGAGAAATCTTCTTTCATTATGAAGAATCTACACCTTTTAGTGAACGAATTACTTCAAATATCAGATTTTTTCTTCGCATTTTAATCAATTTTCTTACATTTTAAAAGACGTTTCTTTATGAAATAAAGCATTTATTTATTCACGTTTTCAGGCAATCGTCGAACAATGCATCTAAGTTTTACTTTTTTGTATTTAATTGTTCCAATATAATTGGCAATACATTCCTAAATGAAAGCAAACAAGGTTTTGTCTGTAGCCTTAGACATTTTATAGGGACCAACTTTCGATTCGCTGTAAAAATTAAACAATATTAAATCTTTAATCCCAGAAAAAACAAGTATTCTAGTCAAGACATTCTTAGCAAATGCCGTCTCACACCAAGATGGTCTGGACAGATTTAGATCATCTGTCTTTGGTCGAGAACTATTTAAGTGTACAAATTAGCAGCTATTACGTAACCGTGGTGATGACGAGGGCAACACTGGTAATGGTATTTATGATGCTGCTGCTGATGACGATGACGATGGTAATAGTGATGATGAAAATGTTGATGATGATGATATTGGTGATGGTGATGATAATGACGATTCTAATTTTGTTGATGATAATGATACTGATGCTGATTCTGCTGCTGCTGCTGCTGATGATGATGATAATGGTAATGATGATAACGATTACGTCGATGTCGATGATAATTATTATGATGATGATTAATAGGATGATATTAATGATTCCTTGGATGATAATGAAGATGATGATCCTTAGAAAGACAATGATGTTAATAATGATGATGAAGCGGATGCTGAGGAAGATGATGATTTCAGTCTTGAGGATGATGATGATGATGTTAATGCTTAGAGTGATGAAGATAATAAAAATGTTTCAATTGTTATACTTAAATGTATCATATATTGAATATTTATTGATAGCATTTCAGACCTTTTGCGGATTACGTTTTGCTTGATATGAACTCACAATATTTAATTACGAGATAAACTGACTAGGTATTTTATCAATAAGAGTAATCTTTTAAAGTTGCTTTGGTTAATTTTAAACAAAATTTCTGCACACATAAATTTAAACTCAGGTTTTGAGTACGAAACACCATACTCATCCTATAATTTTTTGAATGTTTACTAAACCTTAACACTTGAATAATTTTTCCGAAAAAATGCTCTAAAAGTAAAAATTACCAACATGTTTTATTTGAAAGTTATTGCAACAGCACTTTCTTACGCCGTACTTTAACCAGAAAATTAATGTTTCCGTTCGTATCATGTCTTAATAGTAAATTTGTATCGGATGCATTTTTTAAACTACAAATATTTTTATGTTATCAGTAGAGAAATACACAAAATGTGATTCAGGTAACAAATCAGCAGTGCATTTCCACAGAATCTAGAAGGTTGTTATAGCAATTCAACTTAAGCTAGTAACCCTTTAATTGCATGGACACGTACACCACAAAATATGCTTCATTTTCGAACGAATGCAAACTTCATTTCAAAATTAATAAACTGTCAAATTTCTAATTAGGTTTCCTTAAAATTTATTGATGGCAAGTAATGAAAGAAGGGAGAAAAATTTGGGGCCTATTTAAATAATTATATTTGATTTGTTTTTTATGCAAATCGCCTGCAGCATCTTCAATGCTGCTTAGCTCTGATAAACCAAAATCTTGTTGGCATGCAACATCCGTAAATGAAAAGTTAAATAAATAAGGGCCACCTAATCAATTCCGTGTATATAGCCGTATTGTAAGTATCGATTTAGGGGCAATTCTTCGAGTGTACTGTAAAAAAAATATGTATAATCCTCAAGGGAAAATAGACAGTTCAGGTCTACTAATAAATAGACACAAAAAAGCTGGTAGGCAAATTGATTTGAACAAAGTTGATGCAAGTATTTCTTGCCTTAATATTACGCATACGTTGTCCCCTCTAGTCTGTGGGGAAATTATCGTTCCGTCGTTCTTAACATAAGTATTATTTTCATCGTCAGAGCAACTCCTATGCAAGAAGTGTTCAGCTCTTTCTTCGAAATATAATATAAAAAATGAAATGCACAGTTATTTTTCAACAATAAGGAAAAAACATTTCTAATGGCCATAAATATATTTATTAACTCCGATTTTACCAAACGCGTAGCAATACAACAATTATATCCTCCTTTTAAAATAACGCATTTTATATATATATATATTATATATATAATAAATATATATATATATATAAATATATGTAATTTAAATCACTGAAAGATAGCAAAGGCAGTTCATCAAGTAGACTGGTTTCGTCTTACTTTAGATCTTGCAAAATACCAGCCAGAATTTTCCGCGATAAGGGTTTAAAGGGCGGCCTATTTTCTTCAGGTTCTTGCATTAATAACACTATGGCACTTCTGATTTACATATATAAGTAACGGGTTTTTCGCAAAAACAAAGGTTAAGAGTAAATTTATTATGCATAATTAGCCATTTTATATCACAAATGCGTAACAACACAAATTAAAATCTTTAGTTGTACTGCATTTGGATTTTCATTCAATTATGTAACTAGGAACGTGCCCAATTTTCAGTTGTACTTCAAGATTTTATTTGCAGAATCGAACAATTTTTAATGTTAATTGCGTGTTTATTTTTAGGTTCGCATTTGTTGTGTAACTAAGTGTGTGCAAGTGTCACTATGATTTAACAATTATATACCATTTGACATCTGGTTACGTTTAGTACCATAGATTGAGACATATAATGACCGTTTCCATGTTGAATTATCGAATTACGAATCGCTTTGCCCGTGTACTCTGCGCTTCTTGAATAGAAGAGATATTCTGTTATCCTTTTGGGTAATTTCGGGCGCTGCTTATAATATCAGTGATAAAGTTTTCGCAGCCGTTTAACTTGCATTAAACAATAATTCATTACGCAGGTGGTGGCAACAATTCTTTAAATCAAGTTTGCGAGCTTGAAGTAAACACAAATCCCATTGAACTTAACCAGTCGTCGACCAACATAACAAAACTACCGCCGGTTGCAACGCACTGACGCGATTCGACCTTCCATAATCATCATCCTAATACGACGAAAAGCTGTCTAGCGAGAATCAAACCGCATTGGATATATACTGAAAGCAAAATTAGATATGCGGCTCTCGCCTCTAGTAGACTTGCATACATTGAACGTGACTGGAAATGCCGGCTGCACAATTTCTATGCAATCACAAATATTAGTTGTTTGTAGCTTTCGGCACGCATACATATATATATATATATATATATATATATAGACAATACAATAAAATAGTGTGTTGCGACTGGCGGTAGTTTTGTTATGTTGTTGGACGACTTTTTAAATAAAAGGGGTTGGTGTTTACTTCAAGCTCGCAAACTTGATTTAAAATTTAGCTTGCACGTCCTGCTGACTTTGTGCTAATGCTGGTGCAACTGATATTCGCGTTTTTCCTGGCTGTTACAATATTGTTTCTATTTTTATGACTATTAACTAGTCCAGTAAAACAACAGTTGGTGGATTTGTGGAATATTAAGGCCATTGTTTGATATAAACTGCTTCATATATGCGTAATTTGTTTTCCAAATTTGCATGTGTGGAACTGATTATTCTGTTAATAATAGTTTTTTGTTCATGATATATACACCAAGCTCATAATAATTATGTTTGTTTGTCAGGTTCGAGCCCCGTCCGCGGCAAATTCTGAACAGTACGTGATGAGTTCCCATTAAGATCTTAACCGGTATGCTGGTTCAATTTCCTTTCCTACACTATAAAATGCTAAATTTGTACTAATTAAGGTATGTAAATAATAGATAAGGTGTTCATGTCAAGTACGTTTAGGATGGTTGTTTCTTGCTTTACAGATTATCTGCGAATTGGCTGTACTTTTTTAATGGTTTCATGTATTTTTAAATCAGTTTATGCAGTATACTTCTGTGGTTTCTGTAGATCGATATATTTGCTAGCATCAATACCTGTAAATAATAGAACTATAATGCGTTTAGAGAAAGTTGGCGACTGATTAATGCCATTCAGCTTCAGGATTCTTCGTGTTGACGATGATTTTGACTGCTATATTGGGAAATTCTGCCTTCAAACATCTATTTAAGCACCTACCCCCTATTGAGGCTTGTTTGTCGCCTTTAAGTTAAAAGTTAAGAAAAAAATGTGTTATCTTCAGAAATACGTATCTGGTCGAAGTCTCATGTTGAAAACAGTCAAATGCTTGGGGAAGTTGTTCATTAAAGAATTTTTGTCCATGTAGCCTCACTCCTCCTTGGTCTACCGTTTATGATATATTTTACGACCTCAGTTTCAAAGGATATTAAGTAATTTTCTATTGTGAGATTTCGGACCAAAATTACTGTAGTGAACGTGTTGTTTGGTGAACGTGGCTTTTCGATGCATTGCTACTGTCAGTTCACTTTTACAATCGCAAATTAGTCGGATGTCCATGTAGGAACGATTATTTTCTTCATCAATTTCGAGAATAAGTTTGATATCTTAAAATATTTATTGGTGTATATCATGATTTATGCTTAGTCAACTGCTTCGGGAATGATAGAATCCTAATAAGCGACTCGTTTACAGTGAATAATGGAGATACCTTAATTGGTATACTTTTATATACTTTATTAACTGGCTTGTTCAAATTACCCTGTTACAGTTATTGTAACATGCTAAATGTATTAATTAAACAAAAGTGAAAGTATTGACTAAAAACATTTTGACATATTTGATAGACTTACTTTTGTCAAATGTGTGAGTAGCATCTTCCGATTTGCTATTCTGTGCAACAATTATGTTAAAAATCTTATCGCAAATGTGCGTTAAGCTATATCTTTTATTATATTTGTGCCTAGCACGTAAATACTGCCCTTGGAATAATTATTCGATGTGTATTTCAGTCCATCATTCGTTTATTCCTTTTATTATAGCAAATCTCACAAAAGTTGTAGTAAGAAATTGAGTAATAATGAAAGAAGAACGAGAGTTTTACACGAAAGCCAAATAGACTGAAATAAATGAAGATATGCATGCAATTAATAAGATATCTTTCTTTGTAGAAAATAAACCGATTGAAACATTAAGTGTGTAGACAAACATTACAAAATATTATTCTGATTATTATGTTTGGTTTGAGAAAAAGTTCCTTCAAATTTAGGTTGTAGCTTTTTAAGATTTATACATCAAAATGAAATAGAATTGTATGTTATACATACCTACGTTTATTTGTCATACAAAATCATTTTTGTGCTTTGATAGCTATCTAAAATTGACTTGTGTTAATATCTTACACGATACATGTGTTATACTCTAAGAGAAATACAAAATGTTATATGTGTTTGAAGTTTATAAGCAGAATTTTAATAAGTATATGAACGGTACGAGTGAAGAATTACTTGGAAGATAAATTGAATAAACAACTGCATTCTATTTAAGAAGTTGGTCAGCGTTAAAATACACTAATATGTCTAGAGACATTGAATTAAATCCTCTGGCATTTCGGTCCAATTTTTAAACGCATCCATTTTACCACGATGGTACAAATAAGCAAGGTCTGATAAAAGTTTAATGAAGTAAAAAACTAAAAATTTGTTGCTGTCGTAACGCTGGATTTGAATTATCTGTCTTATAACAAAGTGCTCAGGATTTAATACCTTTGACGCTGAAGAAATGCACGGTTTTGCGAATCTTGGCATAGTGAATTATCAGGCTTCATGTAGCTAATGTAATGCACATAAATATTTAACAATTTATTATTTGCTCCAACATTTGGCCTATTTTCTCCTTGCTTCAACTTATAAAATTTAAATAATTTAAAATTTGACTCAAAATAGGTAAGCTAAATTTTAGACTATTTTAATGAAATTTCTGAGATATCAACATTAAAATTGTATTCTTCTTAAACTTTTGTAATACGCGCAATGCATTGGGTGTTAAACAAGCAGTAGAATTAACTAATTTTCGTGTAAATATACCAATTTTAATAAATAATTTAACTAAAATTTTCATTATTCACTAGTGTAATAATTGTTTATAGTACAAACTAAAACAATATCGCTTTTTAATTTCATTTTATTTGAAAATATTGGTAATTCAGCAACTTTGAGATAAACGCTATTCCACTGGAGAAAAACAGTGGCACAACTTCGAAAAATTGTCAGCAGCAATACATGCAAAAGGGTTTTGACTTTCCATGATAATCATAAGAGCACGACATCAAGCCTACTAAATAGATAAATTTGCGATGCATGTTTGAATTAGAAAAATTTCAGATATGCGGCTCTAACCATTAGTAAAAAAATTATTTCACTGCGAAAGTCGACTGCACGATTTCTATGCAAATTTCCAGCTTTCGCCACACATATAATGTTATACAATAAAATAAGTATTGCTAGTTTGTTCCAACTTTTGTTTAAGTTTCACAGATGGGATTAAAGTTTAATTCAAGTCAGTATTTCCCTGCTTTTAGCATGTTTCTTCAAATTATATGCCAGGAAGATTTTTTAGTTTTTCTGATGAATTCTTGTCCGCGTGTTGTCACTTATGTAAGAGTATAATTTAATCCATCAATCAGGATGATGCATCATTCTCTACTCAGTAAATGTGACAAGGAAGTGCAAAATACGTGAACGGATTATCGTTAAACGTTCTCGCTTTCAAATACTAAACCTACATAAAAGCTGATTGTAATCTAATCAAAGAGTTTTAGTTAAACTCATTTCAAATAAAATTATTTTGTACGCGTCAATACAACATGGTTTGACAGCAAAACGTGTTACTTTAGTAAACAAATAATATATTTGTCTTATTTTATTTCAAGCATATTTTCAAAACAGGGAAAAAATTTTCCCGAGCTGCAAAGTCTGCGGTAAATTTGTTTGTGCGTAACGTTTCAAAAAAGCTTCAAATATTTGCAAGAGATTTAATTATTTGCTAAGCAACTAAAAAATAAATATAACCGAATAATATATTAACTATTCTAATATTAATTGTTAAATTTTTAATTGAAATAAATATTTCCAAGTCAGATTACAACATTTAACATGCAAAGTATCCTTCAATTTAGCTTTAAGCATACAAGTATCTTACTCATATCAAACAGATCAAACACAACTATATAATTGAACAAAGTAAACACCTGGAGCAATTGATTGTGAGACCTTATTGGTCAATATTTAGTTTACCTGCGCATTTGTTGTCAAAAACAAATTTGTTTTCGTTCATCTGGATGACATTTTAGGAATTCCTTCTGCTCGACCGTATTTATTGCGAAAATTAGACTGAAATTCCAATATAAAGTCTTCTGTTCTGCTGCAATTTCGAAGCTGCCTTTTATAAAAAATCAAAAAAGAATTTCAATTATTCACTTTTTAGTTAAATTGTTATTGTTTCACTTTAAAATGCGTTCCAAGTTTACTTCTATTAAACACGAGTATACATTTTCTTGAAAACACAGAGAAGTTCTAATTTTACTCTCAATTTTTCCTAAACCGCCCATTTGATTTCACTGAATGTCATCTATTTTCAAATTTGTCAATTGACCGTTTACATTTAAAGGACAAGTCTGGGTTATTAATTAGAAAAAGACCACTTCGCATGCTCGTTTAATGATTTTTTGCAGTGTCGTTTACATGTCGATTAATATTAGACAAACAGTATTATTTTAAAATAATTCCTTATATCCTAAATCTTAGTTAATTGATGTAAAACAATAAGTTTTTATTCGCATACCATTCTTTTTGAATTGGAGATAACATTCAATTGTGACAAATTTTGAAAAACTTGTCCGTGTTTTCAAGGGTCGTTGACGTATTACCAAGAAAGTCAATCACAAAATTCAATTTCTAAACGAAAATGGCATCGACTGACATTGAACAAACATGCATGCGCATAACCTTCAAATGAAAATTGTAAAATAAAAAATAATGGGAATTTAATGTGTTGCGGTATCTAATTTTGAGGCCATATATTCCAATAAGGCCCTATTTAAAGCTAATGTGAATTCAATTTATAGCCCATGTAAAACTACATCAATTATGATTAAAAAATCAGAACAATGGTAGAAGATGATATCGAGCCGCTGCGGTAAATAATTATTTAGAATTATTTGTAAATTGTTTTAATAGAGGTGCGTGCATTTTTGCGCAGACTTCAATAATTAATTGATTGAAACTTATGAGTTTTGGTCTAGCAAAATGACCTATTATGAAAGATTTAGAAATCCTATGAGAATTTTTTAACTGAGATAACTAACTTTATTGCAGAGTTAGAAGTAATTAAGTTCAGGCTGGATGAAAAAAATATAGTAAACTCTGAAGTATTCCACAAAAGCGATCAAATAAAAATGGGTAACCAGAATGTAATAGACAAGTAGAAGTTGGACATCCTACCTATCTCCATACCTGATGTGGTTAAATAAGAAGGGTATTTAGAAAGGGAATTATAGAAACATTGCCTGCTCTGTAAATTAAATTGAAGTAAAATTAACGTGTAATTATGTTTCAACATTTACGAGACACTAAACGAACACAAATTAAATTTATTTCTAACCTTGCCAGCAGAGTTAGCAAGAAAGAACATTAACGCAAAGTTCTCTTCAAATCATTCCACGTTAAAATGGATAATCAAAATCCTTAAAGAAATTTAACAATGCCACTTCTGCAAAGACTACTCAAAACGCGAATTCAACAATGCTATGTTTTAACTTTGCTACATGTGTAAAATCCAGCTAATAAATTCTAACTTTGAATAAATCGCTGTATACATGTTAACTCTCTTAGAGAATCTTGTCTTCTCAACCTTAATATACAAATATTTAACACCATTAATCGACTAAATTTAACTATCTCCACTCACCAAATCAAACATAGGCTGCAATCTTGCCTGAATGTTCAATATTGATTATACCGGTCGCAATGTTGAGCAATCAGGAAAACGTAAATCAGCATTAACCTTAGTAACCCTATATTAAACTGAATTACTGCAATTCGCAAAAAACACAGCTAATTCAGGGATCAAACCAAAATATCAATCTTCCGTATTATGTGTAAAACACAATTTGAAGAAACACTGGCAATTAAGATACTTTGGCAAAAGTGAAAGCCAGACATATGCATGTAAGATTATTACTGTCAAGGTATCACTCCAATTTTCTTTTTCAACTGTAATCATTCCCACAAATAAAATCACAATGTGAAAAGCGTTAACATTGTCATGTGCAAACACCTATAGTGGGATATTCATTTTGAGCTGAAGTATTCAAGAGTAACTAAATTAGTTATAATATTCAAAATAATACCAACTTGACGGGGTAAATCAGAGAATTTAAACGATACTCATTTTAATGAGCCAATAAATAGGGAACCAATCAAATAACTCCAAGAAATCTTAAATTCTCTACGGCTTATCTCCACCTACAAAAATGTTGCCAGGTTCACTTTGTAAGGCAGATAATCTGACAAATTATCAAAAAAACGGTAATTCTTTAAAGGTCATTCACCTATTTAAAATTGCCTTACACAATAAAAGATTTAACTACATATTCAAAGCTATCAGAGCGGCAAAGAGTGTTTACCTCCCGCATTTTTCTACCTGCCAACTGAACTACGGTTCAAATTTGTCAACACTCAACTCTGCAATTTTAAACTAGATACGTTATATAACGCGAAATTTTTGGGAGAATTTTTACAGTCAATAAATTGTACAAACTATTCCATATTATGAAATCAAATGTTATATTGATTTTTTAGTGGCTCCTTTTTATTGTTAAAAAGTGCAGGTAGAGCCAATTAGCAATTCTTGACACCAAACCAAAAAAATGGATAGAATTGTAGAATATCAAGTGTTGAATAATGTATTATTTACATATATATTTTAAGAAATATAAGTGAAATTGAGGGCTCCATGGAAAAATTCTCATCGACATGTTAATTCTTTAAATGTTTTGAAGCTGACGGTTCCTGATTAAAGCAAATTAAATATGTGCCTTTGGCCAATTTTGCAAGAGAGTGGGATGTTCCTTTCTTAAATCTGATGAAAGGCATCTAGAATAAGTAAATGCGCCATTTCAACCTAGAAAATCTTTAAGTAGCGTAAGAAACTGAAAATCTGCTATACCATTATAAGTATACTTAATTTATTTTCAAAAATTGAGAACATTACTTAATTGGACATTTTTAAACCATGCTAAGATTAGCGTATATTCTTGAAATACATCTTTAATTTTTTGAAGCTAGTTCTGCTATGTTGTGTAAGGAGTTAATTTATTTGCGATGGATGTTTATATCAAATCTGCCAACTTCGTTTCAAAAATATGCATCTCTTTTTATGTCTTTTCTCAATTATAAATTTTACATAGCCCAGTTAATTAAAGTAACGCCATTAGTTTTAGCGGCATATTGGATACTATTGACTTAAATTTTCATTTAAATATATATGTTTGTGTCTATTTAAAATAACACGACTAAACCTTTTCCTGTTGGAAGTGAATTAAATTATGAACTTCTAAATAAAAACTTAACTCAAATGTTGTAAAAATTTTTAAAAAAAACAGGTATTAAATTTTTCTTAAGTCAAACGCATTAAAATTGTGTGTCCTTTCATTGTGCAAATCGAAGTAGATGGAGATTTGTTTAACTTGAATCAAATCGGACTATATGAATCGAATATTTTAAAACGTTATTTTTGGTGTCATAGACCTAGTTGCCTTGGATAAATACTGTGTGATACGTAAGATATAAATGATAGAATCTCAAGATTCCTGGTCATACTTCATGTAAGCACACAGCTCGTGAAATATCAAAAATTGTATGGAAACTTTAAGATGAGAATCTAGTCACTAACTAATTCTAAATGTATTGAAAATTTTACACAAGTATGAGTATCTGGACAAAAATATCGATTTTTCTTTCAAAAGAAAAAAAAATTTCATAATATAAATTTCAATATTCTAATCTTAAATTAGTGAAAGTAAATATAGCTTTCTTTAGAATAAATGATTAAACTCGATTCGAATTATTCAAATGAGAATATTTATATTGTAATATTTATTCAAAATTCATATAATCACGACGAAACGTATGAGTGAGATCATATTCGTCCTTCACTGAATTACTGTTTATTTTGTCAACTGCGTCAATTCATTATAATGATTTAAGCAATTTACCCTGACGAAGAATTCCATTAAGAAGTACAGATTTTTGCCCGAAAACTCCTAAGTAAAGCGAAATTTCACCTTAATAAATGGTGGAAAAATTCACATGGCATTTCCTGAACCTCGGCTAAAAACATGAAAGTTAAGAATAATTTGATAAATTCAGCTGCTCGATATAACAAATAATGAAAAATGTGATACAATTGATTTAAAATCCAGCTCGTGTATGTGCGTTAATCACCTGTGTTGTTCTATACGGCTAGTCGCAAAACATAACGTAACTTATATCAATCATACGTACCAACGAGTTATAAATGTTGTGGATTTCCATTTTTATTAATAAGCATTAAATAGTCTTTATTTGTAGCAGTCGTACTAGTGCTTGTATTTAATCAACTGTTGCATCTGAGTGTTTTTGTGTGTGTGTAGGTGTGACGGGAGCATTCATTCTCATTGTATCACTAAGTGGTACTTAAAGTTGTTCATTTTCAGGCACTGTTAATAGTGATAATAATGTTTCTTACGGTGTTGGTTATTCGTATACAGTCTAGAACATTTTTGGGTTGGTGGAACATCTTTGCATTAACATCGGGTGCATTATGCCTGATATATAAGTCTTTGTATACGTATAATAACTTTTACTATTTTTTATGTATAATTGCAAAAATCGTTAAATAAACTGTGCGTTTTGTTTTAAATCTACAATTGCTATTTATTCATGAACTTTCTAGGCCATTTTAATTATATTCTGAAGTAAATTTATATTTGTTATATTTTAACTAGGAAACATGAGTAAATGCTACCCATACTACCTTTGTTTTCGCAAGCATACCTTTTCATTTTACTTTCGATTACCCAATTTCTATGCGGCCCATAACATTACTGTTTTGTAGCTTTCGTCACAATTAAACTATCATTGATGATGAAAATATTATTTTAAAATGTGTTCTCAATAAACACGCATTCATGTTATCTGGTAGGTGCACAAAAAATTTCCTTTAAAACGAAAATATGAATGTCGTACTCTCATCATTAAATATTGATTTGAGATATATATCAATTAACTGATACGCTAATTAATGTATAAAAATTACATACGATTAGTGTATTACCGATTTAGTGCGGAAATAATTCCTTGGCTCTGTTTACGTGCAAATAATCTAAACTATTGGACAACTTTTGAAATTCTTGAAATTGCGCCTAAATTAAAAAATTTTAAGATTGATCTTAAATATAAACACAATCTTTAAGAATATTTCTTGAACACATCAGCCATTTATACATGCTATTCAAGCAAATTTACAATAGTTAATCCAATAATGTGCTAATTTTTAATGTGTATTAAATGTATTTTATTCTAATTTACTCATCGGGTGAATACCTAGTTTGATACATCCTAAAAGTAAAATTCGTAAATAATTTGTGTATGGAAATAATATCGTTAGATTATTATTTACGTAAAATATTCCTTTGAAATTTACATTGTAACCTGGCAAAATATATTTTAAAAGTTGAAGGACATTTATGTGACTGTTTATTGTGTAAAACTCTAGGCAGATTCGATTATCTCAATGGGAAAATGTTTGTTCACAGGACAACAAATTATTACGATGAAAAACTTTAGAAGTTTTATATTTTAAACATAAAGTCCATATTTATTTATAAACTAAAAAATACTACGTCTTGTAACAAATTAATTTTCGGTGCACAGTTATTTAATAATGGGCAAACGTTTGTTACTAGGATGTTGCAGATAAAAGTAAAACAGGAGCCGCGTATACTAATTTTGCAATAAATTACATTGCAGATTCTACAGAAATAAATCACACAAAAATTTCATTTTAACATAACTACGCTTTCGAAATTCGTTAAAATAGTATATTAACTTTAATATGAATATTTTTTAATAATTGAAATCGTAAAGGTACTTCATGCCAAATGCGGCAAAGATTCTTTATTGTATACAGATATTTGTGCACTTTCATTTATTTTAGTTTGGTAGTTTGTGTTTTATTTTCGTTTACAACCATTATGTTATTAATTTTATCTGAGCCTATACACTACATACATTTATAATATCGATTTTTAGAATACACTGACTATATATATATATATATATATATATATATATATATATATATATATATATATATATATATATATATATATATATATATATATATATATATATATATATATATAGTGAAGCTAACTTCATACAAAGTCTTCGACAATGCGACTTAGGTGTCAATATTGTGGCTATTTTGTCAGTACCTGATACCAACATTAAAGTACCGAAATGAAACATGGTACAAACAATTTTTTGCCCTGTCGGTACATGATAGCAATACGATTGTTTCCAGTATATGCTTAAGAATTACAACTATATCTGAGCACATGTTACTCCATTACATCCATACACTCTGGCCTTGATAAATATCATTAATCACATTTCGCGATAATCATGACATAATTACGAATAAACGTATTCTTACGAAGTTGACGGAGGTCGCACTCTGCTTGATTCGTCACTTTTTATTTTTAAATAATCCCATTTCTATTTTGACTTTTCTAAGATTCAAAATATCTATTAGAGAATAGATACCGTTATAGTTGCCGCATAGATTCAATTATTTAGGAAAACAGTAATATTAGTAATACTAAGTTTGATTTTTAAACATCATTTTATATAATGAGTTTAATCTGTTTTAATGTTGACATTAAAACATCATTTAAAAATTTATTATTTTATATCTATATTTAGTTTTATTCAATATTTTCTTTATCATATTGTTTTTTTATTTAAAATAGCATTTGGTTTACGTCTCACTACATATATTTTCCATTTACGTAGGCGTAGACTTTCATTGAATCATCCAGAACATTAAACCATGGTGAATTAAATAGCATTATAATTCTCTGAAATTTAATTATCTTGAGGCAGGACATTTTTATTTAATTAATTCCTGTAGTTAGTAGGAAAATATAATTTCCTTATTGTTACGCTCTTTCATTTATCGCGGAAACACTAGACAAAACTAAAATTAGGAAAAATTACGCATTCTTATCTTAAATTTAAATTATTTTTATAAAAGCATTTGCTTCGAGAGTGAATAAAAGTATTTAGCTGTAAAGTTTTATCGTTACCAACGCATTATTCGATTACTTATTTCGCGTCTTGAATTTATACCACTTTCTTCTTTTGGTAATCATCGGATTCTTTTTTGACTAGGAACATACACACTGTCAATTTAAATGATCGATAATGTAACAAGTCAGCACAATATAATATTTAGAACCCACATCCATTGCTATGCCCGTACGAATATATTGGTTTTATTCCCATATTAAAGCTCTACTCATTTTCTCAACCCTTATTTCGTCCTTATTCTGTTGTATGTCATTATGTGCCACGAGTCCTGCAGGTATCATTCAAAGGAACTAATATTTGAGAATTATGTATAAAAGCCAGCATCGCAGCACAAAGAAAAAGCTATTTTATTTACACAAACTTTAAAAAATCAAAATTTACGTTGAAACAATACACTTAAAATAAAAATTTGCAAAAGACATTGTTTATCGTGGTTGCTAGACAACCAAACTTTAGCTTAATAGAAACGTAAATGTCAGTATTGCAACCATTAAGGAACATGCATTTGTCTACAAGAATGTTAGAAAAGAAAGTTCTCTCAACGAGGAAAAGTAATACAGATAATTGAATTTTAACTAAAGATTGAAATAAACGTAAAATTAGGCTAAGTTTCCTTTCTTTGGCAATAATCAAAGCTGTTGACATAATTTCAAAATGAATAACTCTATGAAATCATTTTTAGCCGCTACGTATTGTATCCAATTGTACTAAATGCCGCGAATTAAAAACTATTATAACATTTTCTGTAGCTTTTGATATTTTAAATTTATTTAAAAAAACATGCTTTATCACTTTCCTAGCCATCGTTAGTTTTGATATGGGCCGTGTCGTATAAGAAAAACACAAATAGAATGCTTGCATACAAGTGGAGTTCTTATTTAATAAATGCGTGTCAATAGCAGTAAAATATGCCGACATTTTTCCAGGTATTAATTTTATTTTATTTACTTGTCCTATTCGTTTTTATATGTAGTAAACAATAGCAAGCATTATAAGACAATTTAAAATTTAAAAGAGTGTAGATAGTAAGCACGTGAGGTCAGAATTTGACATGACATTTCAATAATAAATACCCTGAAAGGCTTACAAAGAAAGCTCGATTCAAAAATTGAAATTATTTAAATAATATTCACGAATACCGACAAAATGTCATTCTCGTTTATTCTAATTAACTTTATTAATGCTTCCGGAGTTTGTCGTCATTGAATGGCTTGATTTTTCCCATAAAAGCAGAAAAATATATTTCGACTTAGTCAGAAATTTAAAATATCACAGTTTGTCTATTTTTGTAAACTAACCCCGTCATCTCAAACCCCGTCATTTAACTGCATAAACGCATAGAGACAGGAACAATTTGTCTATTCTATTCTTTATTAAGTTGTTTAAATTATAGTTTTTTTTAAAAATCGATAACTCATTACATATCATTGTTGACAGCAATCAACTTATAGGCTTCAGCAAAATTTGTCCACTTTTATGCAACTAAGCTCACAACGCAGTGAAAGTAACCTCTTTTTCAGAAACAAATTATTGATTAAACGACTTTATGCTGAGTCCCAAACTTCTCACTTCAAAGCCAAAAGTATCACGTTGTTTCACTTGTTTCTACATTTGTGGCTCTAGTATGTTGCCAACGACTTTGCTATTTTTATTAAAAACACTTAATATTTGTAACATTTGGTCAAGCAAAAACTGTCTTTAACGTTGACTTCGTTTAATTTGTCTATTTCTAAAATAATGCCACGTTTATTTACCTTTTAAAAAATGAAAGTAAGATAAAGGTACTGTTTTGAATTACAAAAAATATAAGAAATTAAGGATAAAATATGCAGATTTCTACATTCTTCATATAGTAAATCGACAAATCATATATGGGGCATTTCATTTTATTAAATTTATCACTCAACTCTACAGAGTTCGTTATCTATTCACCTTAAACTTTTAGAAAAACTACGAAAAATTCAATTAACCATGTTTGTTTCATTTAAAAAAAAATTCATTTAAAACACATTTAATTTATTTGCAATTAATGCATTTGTTGTTTTATATTTTGAGCACACCATTCATTCCTAGATCTCTGTTTTAAAACAAATTATGTATTTTACAGAAGCAATTTCCTTTGGTCATTAAAAACTGATACACTGTTGAAAAAAATTCTACAAGTTATTTTTTAAAATTGATAGTATACACAAACAATGTATTCTTTCGTGCTCCAATTGATGAAAGTTTAGAAAACTTAGTTTCACGGTTTCTTTGAATGTAGGTTAACATAATTGAAGTTTTATGGCCGTTTGTATCAAAAAAATTGTTTCATCACACAATAGCGGACTCACCCTCAGAGTTTGACTTCTATGCTGCAAACTTCGTCCAGTCTCAGCAGGTTAAGGTTAACTCAATGCACCTGGAATGATGTCACATTATACATGTGACGGCTTTAGTACTAGTGTTTAGAGCTAAAATACAACTTTACTGTATCATAAAGAGCCAGTGTATAACTGTTTAACAAAGCATTTCAAAATAAAATGACCATTCTGAAGAGGTCCTGTTAATCTGCCACTATGTGCGAAATTCCTGTATTTTGAATTACTCTTATTCAGTTGATTTAAAGCATTAAACATGCTAGCCAAGAATGATCCAAGAAGATATACGTCTGATAGTTCCTCGTGCTAACGCTAACTTGTGAATCAAAAACCAATAAAATACCAGTAATATCCATTAACGCTATTATCATTAGACGGTCTGAGATGAAATCTAGGTATATATATTTATATATATATATATATATTTATATATATATATATATATATATATATATATATATATATATATATATATATAGACCAAATTTGAATTGGCGATCAAAATGAATCAGTGTAATTAAGGTGAGTCTTCTAAAATGAAGCAGTTAGAATTATAGTATGATATTTAACAAGACTGTCTTCCAGTCAGCTCGGAATCTGGACTGATATACACTGTTTCGTCCACCAATCAACTCTTTGTTGGCGCAACACTACACATACAAAATATAAGTATGAAATGTTTTTAGCACGGTTCTTGACAATGCCTATTTATGACGATCGTCTTAAAATATGGCAGAATGATTACAAATCCTGGTAATATTCAAGCTGATAATCGTTTTGCTGTGTGCATTATATTTATACTATTATAATTAGTTAAGTTATTATAAACACACGGATAAAAAGGAATACAATGGGAAATGATTAAATCAAATCGACAACAGATACATGACGAATTTCACTTTACTTTAGATGCAGATTGCAGGGCGAATTTGTTTTATTCTATTTCCATTTCTTTCAACACGAAATTGACACAACCTTGCTTGTGCAAATGTCTAACTAAAATCTGCGCGCAACGATTTCTTGTGTTGAATTTAAATTCGTAGTTGTCATTATGCAGGTGCAACAGAATTTTATCTATACCATTATATGAGCATTTACCAAACGACTGCGTGATTAATAATATAGTGGTTTCGATTCTGTGTATAAATATCACGAGAAGAATGTGTCATTCAAAAAAAGGATTTAAAATTTTACCAAGAGTGAAGTTTGCTAAATAAAACTCTTACTTCGCGGCTATTTCCATAGATTATTTCCAAAAATTTCAGTGTCTCGCACTTCTCCTTGCAACACATGAGATAATGTTCAATTTTTACAAATTCTATTTACGTATTGTTGACCAGACTATTTTGCATAATTCTATTTTAATTCGGACAAAATTATTTCATAATGTGCTTTACGCAGTAAATCAGTTGATTAAATGTGCCAAAGCACTTTTTAGTAAACTAGAAAGGGGTTTCAAGCAAATCAGAGATATATAAATAATTTTTCCTTGTTATTTTCGAAATCGAAATTACGCCTTATTTAATAGAAGTTAAATTTGCAAATTTTATATAAAAATGCACATTATTACATTTTAAACAATGAAATATAGCCTATTTCTGAATTCTGCTTTACTTTTTGTATAGTCGGCAAGAACAATCAATTTAAATTTTCTCACATTATTAAAGTATCCATACTTGACATACAGACAAGAGAACGCCTCACACTAGCTAACGCTGTTTTTTTCTTCGCTATGCCAACTTGATACCTTCAATAATCACAAAGTTTGATAATGATAAGCCCAATACACTTTAAAAATAATCTGCTATAAGAAAATATTCACAGAGTTTGTAAAAATTGAAAATTTTCAGTTATAAACGCATACAGGATGTAGCAACTTCAGAGCCCTGTTTTCCGTTTGTCAAACATAATGCAATTTGTGTTATTAAAAACCAAACTATTACGTCAGAACTTTATTTCCAGTTTGAAGCTTAAAATGTTTTGTATTTACAGTTTTGCACTTGTTTCAACAATGCACACCGGTGGAACCTTGTTAAGGATATTTCGCAGTTGAATACATA
Organism: Eudiplozoon nipponicum; assembly: GCA_029291075.1. Classification (NCBI taxonomy): domain Eukaryota; kingdom Metazoa; phylum Platyhelminthes; class Monogenea; order Mazocraeidea; family Diplozoidae; genus Eudiplozoon; species Eudiplozoon nipponicum. Next base: position 4,022 of record JAQBSW010001168.1, on the reverse strand, counting down.
CAACTTTGCAAACTCGATATCAAAATTTTTATTTTTATTTTACCAATTGCAATATATTTAAATTGTAATTCGCTAATTCGTCAATAACGTTAATTTCATAATCCATTTATACGACTCATTTTTAATTAAATGACTTTTTTTATAGAAAGTGTTATTATGCTTTTTTAATATACAACATCACTTCCTATGAAACACTGCAAGTAGTGAAAATTCTTCCATTTTAAAAGATTATTTACTTACCAGACGATATTTTACGCTTCAAATTATTAAAACACATGTATTTATTTATTTGTAGATTTGGATGAAACTAACCGATATCAACATATTGTATAACAAATGTTAGATGAAGTTTCTTGTTTGAAAGTCGTGTGCTCTACAATTAAATGAATACAAATTCATTTGTAAATTAGATATTATGTAAACCAATATAATGTGAGAAAAAGTGTGCCCACTTTAATGAGGAAGATAACTGAAGGATCTTTATTCTGCAATACAATCCGTCCTCGTAAATGTCATAATGAATACCTACAAATTATTAACTGATAAAATTTTCATCATCATCAATTTCCCTCCTCGACATTAAAAAAATTAAAAAATATCACGGACTATGTTTGCCTTTTAAGACTAGCCCGACAATGTGCATTAAATGTTTCCATTTATTCGTAAATATCATATTTTATTTCTTCACTGTTACGATAAATTATTGATCAAAATCAAATTTGATAACTTCACTGCCATAAACAATGTACTTTCCAATAAATAAAGCAGATACTTTCATCTGTATTTAATTAAATTTAATTTATTGACTCTTTATTGCTTAAAGGTATAGCCAAGCATTCATAAAAGACGATTCTTGGACCGATTGTTATTTCTTTCATTTATTTTTCACATAAATCGATAATTCCATCAATTAGAATATTGTTTATTTATCAGAAAGTGAAAATAATCAATGCCATTCATTAACTACAGAAATAATTTTGAATATAAATCTTTTACATAATCTTCTTAATTTCTTTTTGTTCGTCACAAATCTTTATGGGCAGTCATTTTTCTTAATGTCATATAGTTTTCTTAAATACATATTATAACTTGCCTGACAGAATAAATATTTTTAAATATCTACGGCTAATTGTTATGTAATCTTGATGATGATGATGATATATATATATGCTTAGGAGCGTATAATATTCTTGTCCGCGCCACGAAAGTTTTGAAATATTTTGTCCTATTAAAGATTTTTGCCATGAAATAGTCAAAAGATTTAAGAAATAAACGTTTTTATTCATTATCATACAGTTTTCGTAAAATATAAAATTCAAATTGGATTTCAGGAGGTAAACTCAAGTATAATATCTTCTATTTTTTTACAATCAATAGAGACTCTATACGTCTATATTTATATGCTGTGAATCTCGTATATTTGGCAAGTACGTCGTAATTAATAAATGGTGAACCGAGTTTTAGGGTTTCAATTATGAGCTGCAAAATTCCCGCAAAGCTTTCCATTTCGTTTCAAGTAAGCGATCAACTTACTATGAACCAAATCTCTATTATTTAAAATCAGGGTCAGTTGCATTAGTCGACACGATGATCCTTTATCGAAAAATGGTGTTTAAAAGTTTCATTGTTATCTGTTGTTTTTATTTTTTTAAATGACAAATTTTCTATCCAACAGCACATACGCAGTTTGTCACATTTTTGTTGCGATTTGCAATCTCTTATACTCTTTTGATTAATATATTCATCAAATCGGCTTTTTTTATGTGTACTGAACAATAAGTTTTCGTCTTAATGTGAACAGTTATTGGCCGTTTTTTTTCTTGAGAGATTTAATCTGTGTCTAAGATCAGTCATCACGATTAATTTCGAATAAATTTTAAATGTTTCAGTTAGATTTCTCTTATAAAATAAGTTTTTCTGAGTGAATATTTTCTCATTTTTGTGGAATACACGAAAATGACTAAGCATCGATAAGAATTTTGGTGAGTGCGTGATAAAATTTTCATCGGCAGAGAAAGAGTCTATTAACATATAACTCAGTATATTGTACACCGATACACGTTTCAATTACGAAATATCAGTTTAGACTACGGTTCCTCGGATGCTGCCACGTATTTATGCAGTAAAAGAAAGTAAAACGTAGTTTAATTCGAATTAGAAGTAACTCAGAATGCATTTAGGTATTTCACGGTTTTCCGTAGCGTAGCAAGGCTACTGCATTTTATACTGCGATACAAAATTTTAAAGGTAAATTTGCTGCTAATGCTGGTTTTGCAGGGATTTAAATTTTCGAATTTTAACAGCGTCAATTGACAGTGTAACACCCAAAATTATTATAAAACGAACATATGTCTTGTTTTATTTAAAAAACGTTTAAAAACGTGAGATTTTCAAAAATCCTATTTATTTAACCAGTATTACAACAAAGAAAAAAGTCTTCAATTGATCTTAAATGCTACGTGCGACTGAAGCAAGTTATACAACGCTTTGTGACTGTTCAAATCAAATGGGATTCGGGTTTATCATACGTCTTAAAGCTGGATTTGAATAAGTGGTATTAACACATGTGAAGTAAACAACAACCTAATTGAACTATTTCCTGAACTGCAAAAAGTCTATATTATTGTGGGTTTAGCTTAATCTCGATGAATCGAACCGGATTGTGGTATGCTTTCTTAAAACAGTCAATTTATCTGTGTTATCGACAGAAATGATTATAATTCGTGATTTTTCCATCAGTACGTGTTACCAAAATGACCTACATCTTCAGCTAGTATTACATTTAGAGCTTTCACCGTTGCCACGCCACTCAACTCCTTTATTCACACTAAATGAATTCGTGTGTCAACGAAAAATATTTTTTGCACACATATTCCTCCATGCAGCCATAAGTTAAAGTTATCGTATCTATTGGTGCAAATAAAAATTTGCTATTCACTTTCTTCGCCATCTTCACTAATTGAAGAGTGACGTGCATCTGTTAACAAATACAGCTAATTAGTTTATTTATATCGCGTTTTCGCACACTATTTGTTCGCATTTAAGTCCAGTTTTTCTTCATTGTCATTGTTAATTTATGTAAGACCTTTCAATCTACGAATTTAATTTAAGCTCATCCATACAGTTACCATGAATTTGATTTGTATCATTGAGGCTTCCTTTATAATTTTTAAAGATTTTTTGCCGAGGTTTGGATTTCAATTGTATTTCAATATATATTATCAATCTTTTACACAAACGTTTTTATATTAATCGCTCGATGAATATACATTCATATATTGCTACACATATGTAAATCTGTTTGACATGTATAGCACATACCCCTGTTACTAAGAAAGCTGTTCCTTGCTCTGTGTAACTAGAGTTGATATTCTTTGGAGGTTTGCGGAATTTCCTGAACCATTTCTAATTGCACTATGAACAACTAATGAACCAGACGGGTTATAGTTTTATTGTAAAAAACTGCATAAATTAATTTTTACACAAAACAGAGGCAGGAGCCGAAACTTATTTAATTGCTTACAAATACAAGTTTATACATCTTAAAACTTCCACTCATGTCAACGATTTTTGTCAGTTTATTTTTTCACTTTCGCTAATAGCTCGTACCTATGAAGGCATAAAATCCAAACACCACATCAGTCAGTTTTTAACATGGCTCCGAAGTTTGTGTAAATTTATTTTTGTTCCGTGTACATAAATTTAATATCATTTCTACTCGAATTCCTAAATCATGTTTGGCTTTTGTTTCTGTTTACACTATTTTATCATTAAAGGATTTAAGACCTACCTATATACATGCTTTTAACAGTAATTTTGATCAAGTATCTACGCTATTTTCTTTCAACATGGTATTTCTTTACAATCTGGAATACCCATTTACGTTTATTCACAACTGCTAATTCTCTAAGAAAGTGGTTGAAATCCGAAATCACATACCTCTGTTGGTGCATCTTGCTAGTCTTACGTATTTGAGCAAAATTTATCCATCGAGGTTACCGCGGAACATTTGAAATCTGGCA